>JAOTAX010000007.1:20510874-20524753 GCA_025629825.1 Erythroxylum guanchezii
GATTATAAGGGTATGTTTGGGTTTTAAACACAGTTAGGTATTTTGAGCATATCTTGAGTTATAAAGCTCCGTTTGGGATCATTCTTGTTTCAAATCAATTTAGAGACTTAAAGTTCCAATTTCTATAAAGAAGTCACCATATGATTTTGATGTTTGATCAGTGTGCGCTCACTACCAATGTGAAATGCCTTCAAGAGTATCAGGTCACGATTTCAGGAATCCGAAGGTTGGGCTCCGGAAACGGGGTCCAACAGTTTCACCTTTAAGTTCATATAAAAAAGTAAATTCATCTTGATCTTTAATTTTGGGCCACCATCCCCAATTAGGAGGTGACATGACATAATCATGTCTTCATTATAAAATTTAATCAATTGTTATTTGTTTGTGTAAATGATCCAAAAGGATTAGAATTACTTATTTAAGTTCTTATATAAACTTTTTTTTTCACAAGGTTAAACATATAATGATAGAAGTGTTATTTAGAGAAAAAATGCTAACTTAGTAAAAAGAGTTCAAAGTTCATATGTTTTAAATAAACTTTTACATATTGCAATTGACTTTTGATATAAAGTTATTAACTTAATTTTGACATATGTCTTTATTTACTATCATAGATAAATGAAGGAAAATTCATGTACTCCTAATAATTTAATATCTTTAGGAATATTTGATGATCCAACTTAGGCTCATGCTAAATTAGATCCTGATATGAAGAGTCATACTATTTTTTGTAATAACAAACATTTTAAAGGTGGAGAATTACCAAATTAAGGAAATATTTAGCTGGAATCAAATGTGATAAGGAGCCTTGTAAGAAAGGTAGATATGATATGAAATGACTGATGAAAACTTTGCTTGAAAAGTATTAGAATGAAAAAGAAATAAGGCAAAGACTGAACTATGAAATTGGTATTGGAAGTTCTTTTTGCAGTAGCTAGGATGATACTGACAATATTGAAGCTAGCATTCTTACCTAATAAAAAGGTATTGCTGCAACTAATGTGAGAAAGAGAAGAGGACACGTGTCTAATATTTTGCTCCATAAACAACTCATGAAACTCAACTTTCAATTCATAATGCCTTAAAATTTAAAGAAGCAGCTCATAATGTGAACATGATAATGGCTAGATAGTGTTATACTGCATGTATATCGTTCAATGTTGTTCAGTTTTGTTATTACCAGCCTACAATGGATGTTATTACATCTAACTATCTAAGATATAAGGCTTCTTCAATTAATGACTATAGAGATAATCTTTTGAGTAGCTCTGTTTGTGAAATAAAAAGTTATTTGGATAAAAAAAGAATGACTTGGACAACTTATAGGTGCTTGATCATGTGTAATGGTTGAACAAATAGAATATTTGAGTCTATTATCAATTTTTGATTTATTATGCTAAAGGGATTATATTTTTTAAGTCTATTGATGCATTTGGCCTGTAAGAAATATTGATGCTCTTTTTAAGATATTTGATGAAGTTGTGAATGAAGCTGGACCTAAAAATAGTATACAGTTCATCACTGACAATAATTTAGCTTATCAGGTAGCTGAAAAAAGGTTGTAAAACAGACATAATTCTTTTTTTTAGACTTCTTGTTCTGCACATTGCATTGATCTAATGTTATAAAATATAAGAGATACTAAATACTTTTCTATCATTGATAAAATCGTGCATAATGCAAGAAAAGTGACTAAATTCATTTATAATTGTGTATGTCTTCTGAATTTGAAGAGAACAAGTTTCACCAATGGTAAAATTTTGTTTCATTCCAAGATTTGCAACTAATTTTCAATCATTTTACTGTTTTATTCTAATAAAGAAGGAGTTGGAACAAATATTTTCAAATGATAAGTAAATTGCATCTCAATATTCTAGGTATAATATTGGAATGAAGGTTTTCTTAATTATATTTGAAGATCATGAATTTTAGTCTCAATGTCAATTTATTATTCAAATTTGTGAGCCTTTAACGAGAATACTTCGTCGGACTAATTGTGATCAGAAAAGAATAATGAATTATTCAATAATGCAACAACTTTAATCAGTAATACTTTAGATTTCGATAATGGTGATGTTCACGTAAATATTGAGGTGAGAAGGTGAGTGTTATGTAATGGTGGTTTTACAGTAGTTGTGGTGTAATTGTGCAATCGTGATTATAATGGCTTAGGAATTTGTTGGTGACATTTGTTGCTTAGATTACAAATAATGGAGGGGCAAATTTTTTTTTACTAGAATAGATTAAAAAGAATGTTATCTAATTTTTCTTTATTTTTGTTGTGATTATCTAACATAAGATTATGTATCTGTCACTTGTTAAATGGTTGTGCTAAGTGGTGTTATTAACTTGAGGATTAATACCAAGCTATTATAAATAGAAATTTAAAGTTTAAACATTTTATTACTATTTTTACTAATTGTGATTAATATTGTAAATCAAGGTAAGGTTCATATTTTTGGCAATTTACCCTAATATAATATGTGGACTTTTTAATTTTATTTAATTAAAACTATTTTATTATTAAAAGGAATTTTATATTATTAAAATTTTTGATTAAATATTTAAGAAAAAAATGTCAAGACCATCTATTTGACTATTTTACACGTAACAATATTCATGTAAATACTGTCAGATTTCGAGAATCAATTACTTAATAAGTTATATTAAAAATAGATGAAAATTTAACAAGAGATTTTTTTATGACTCTTAATAGTATAAGTTTTTTTAATAAATTAAAATAATATTTAAAAATAAATAAAACCACAATAAATTTCTTTATTTGTTTTTTATCCTTTATCAGATGGCCAGAGCTTAGTGACGTCCACCTTTAACTAAATGACATCAATATTTATGAGTTAGCAGTGAAAAATGAAATTAGGTCAATGGATGACAAAAAGTGGGCAATTTGCTTTCCCCACATAAAGGAAAAGAGCAAAAGGCGAAGAGAGTGCCAAAACTATTGGCGAAGTTACTTTCAAGTTGGTCCCACAACAGCTCACACCATGCATAAGATGTGGCCTATATTTGCTTGCAGCAACAAAATATCTAAATGTGCCTTGCTAGTGATCAACTAGGGACGCCATTGGGTTTTTTGATTTTGATGTTTCCATATAAATTCCCGTTAAGAGGGACTTTTTTGGGCTCTCGGAAGTCGCATCGACATGTCTGTTTTGTTATCGGCACAAAAAGGTCATTCATCTTTTTGTCACCACCTAGGAGGAGGGGATAATAATAGTATCACTAAATTATGTAATGACATTTCTTCTTTACCTTTGAATTTTCCACAATTAGATTAGCCACTTGAATTAATCTTCATAATTAGACAAACTTATCTGGTAAGAAATGCTAACTATTTCATTAACAATCAGATTGCAATATACAATTAAATGTTGGTACATCAAATACACTAAACTTATATGCTTTTGGGGAAAAAAATGTATGCTTAACAAGAATAATGTTAATAGCTGATTGCCTTCAAAGATGAACATGAAGGAATGCGGCATAAGTTTTGACCAAGAACCTGGATTTATAATGGAATATATCACATTAAGGAGCAAATACTTGGAAAAGAAAAATATCAAGGAATTCCACTCCACCTTCAGATTGTACCTTCCTGTGGTACGCGGGACAAGGAAAGTTGTTGACCTTTCGTGGAATGAGCTGAAGCTTATCTGCTAAAAAGGAAGGGGCCCCTTACGAATTTCGTTCCTTTTTTTTGTTTAATTCGTCACTTTCTCGCATTATTTAATGCATAGTTAGGAGCACTAAGCAGTCACTTTTTCTTCCTTGTGGCGCCTTTAGTAAGATATACTTACCCTCGTGCTTTTAACAGTCTAACATTCTCGAACGCTATCTTTCATCACGGTAAAACCCTTGTACAGTAGGGAGATCGCACATGTAAGCATGATAAAGAAACATCAGTAGTCTCAAACACTCTTATTGGTTTATTGGTTTTTGTACATAGAAAGGAAAAAAATGGAGCAAAAAGATCCATTTTTCAGCTATTCTGCGAGAACTTCACTCCAACAAGATCCTTCTCCAAATTAACCCAGTATATCACACATGAGACATATTTACATCGACAAAAACCCAGCAAACTAACTAAAACAAGATGCACCTGTTTGTAGTGTTACAACTTGAAACTAGTTCACAATAAACGTTCCTCGATTTTGGAGAACCAGAGATTCGTATACATCCTTTGATCCTCATTTCAAGTCAATTACCGGTTGACCTTGTTTCCGTGGGGGGAAGATAATGAGTAATGATCCGTACATGTTCCAGGTGACTCAGGCACTTTTACCTTGGTAAGTTAGACTAAATCCGCTCTTGGGGCCTATATGATGGCTAGCTCTTCAAGAGCTCTCATGGAAGTTGATGGATCTAGACAAGGCAGCAGGATTGGCAAGCAACACTGGAGATGTTTCAACTACACAGTTCTTTTCCTCACTCTTTGGATGGAAAGCCTTGAACAACCCTCCT
Source organism: Erythroxylum guanchezii (assembly GCA_025629825.1). NCBI lineage: Eukaryota > Viridiplantae > Streptophyta > Magnoliopsida > Malpighiales > Erythroxylaceae > Erythroxylum > Erythroxylum guanchezii. The sequence goes on from JAOTAX010000007.1 coordinate 20,515,357, forward strand.
CCACTAAGTGATTCATTCTTAATTCCAAGTGTTGCCCATATTGAACTCTTTGCAGCTTCACGTGGATCGTCAATTCGTAGAATTTTGGGAACTAGTACGGTACCATTTTTATGCTTTGATGGCTCCTCTTTATCCAAGCCATCTAGTTTAGCTGCATCCCCATCCCGTGAATGCTTCCCCAGTGTAGGAGAAGTAGGACTGGAGCAGTGACCATTTTGGTTTGACGAAGAAGATGACTGAGGAGATAACAAAGGAATGTTCCATGTGCCTGGAATACCACAGTTCCAGTAAGGAGCAGGATAAAATGGCATTGGAAATCCTGGAGGGTAAAAAGCAGGTTGGGGCAATGCAGAATTCCACGGGTAAGGCCAAGGAACACCAGGGAGGCATGGGATTGGAGAAGTGAAGTTATTTGTGTTATGTGCAAACGGTTCTTGATGACAAGTCCTTCCTCCTTCCTCTATTGAATTAGAAACCGTCACAGAAGATCCGCAATCATCACCATTTTCTCTACCCTTGCAAGAAACTGCAATCCTTTGCTCTTCTGAACCATACAAAACATTTTGAGTTCCATTCACAGCCTTTTTATCTGTAAGATGCAAGACCGAAGCCATGGAATCACAAATTGGTGTGTCCAAGCTGAAGCTTAGAACTCTGCCGTTGGACTTCAACGCAGGATGGTTTGTCCCATTTGGAGCTTCAATGCAAGCTGCCTGAAGTGCCTCAGAGATTGTTATATGGCGATAATGTGAGGCTGAATTCTTGTTCTTGCGGCGTCCTGCTCCTACAGGAACATTCCTCATCGTACCGCCAGCTGTCCAGTATCTTTGGCAAGCTTTACAGAAATGTCGAGGTTGGTTGACGTTGTAGTTGTTATAATAACAGAATTTCGTATCCATGCTACTGCAACGTGGGCAAGGAAGTATCTTATCCGGTTTTTTGAAGGTTTTCTCTTGTGATTTTGTTCGATCATTCTGATCCTTCTCTGTCTTACTGTTTGATTTTGCAGATTCTTCATTGATAGAGGGTATTTTCGGGCTCACATTAGTCTCAAGTAAGGATTCTGGATCTGCAGAGTCCTCTTTATCAGAAGGCGAAGCATCATCATATGATTGCATGGTCTCGTTAGTTTCCCCTGCTAGACAGTCCTGAAAATTTTTATTCTAGTTAGTGAAATTATGTGTAAAATATAAAACTTTTACTTGTAGTTGAATATAATCACTCTCTAGACGAACAGCAAAGAATAAACCAAAAAGAAACGGATAAAATAAAATGCGAGATCATAATTTAATGGCTTTTCCCATTACTAATTATCTTGCTTTCTTATTCCACCTTTGTTTCTTGCTTTAAACGAAGGAGAGGACCTGTTGATAATATAAAGGACAAAACCGATTCTCTACAAGCCATGGAAAGTTCCGAAAGAAATAGACATGCATACAAGAAAGATTAGAAAAAATCAAAACACCGAGAAAAAGGTTAAACAATTCTGGAAGTTTATGGGGAGCTTTCAGAAATTTCCAGTCAAGAAGCTACTACAGTCTGGAATTCTGTTTTCAGCACCGGATTTGATTTCCTACCATCACCGGAACACGGTCATGGAAGATCTTGACTGACTAGCAAGGACTGTAAAAGCTTTCTTTCGCCCAGAATTTATAAACGAAAATTAGAAAGGGAATGTAGAAGTTCCCTACAGGAAAGAGGACTTTAGAAATTATATGGTGAACTGAAGTTAAATTACATGAATTCCAATCGAAAGTTAAAATAAAGATACAGAAATTTGAAATGTCCAGGTACTAACTATTTCTCACTTCCGCAATCTAGATCCACTGAAAAAACAGGAAGGAGCAGAAAGACTTTATATTGATGAGTTGAATGATTACTGAAATCACGAGAAGTACCCAAAAACAATTCTTAAAATTAATTCAATTTTTCTTCCTCTTTTACAGCTTCTCTCAGCTAGCAAACTACAACCCAAATCAAGAAAACCAATAACTTCTTTGGGAAAGGGGAAAGGAACAAAAGAAGAAAAGAAATGATAACGAAACCCCTTCGCGTCTAAGTTAACTTCAAAGGGTTATAACTCTAAGTGGACCAGAAAATCGAGACAAACTGTCAAACTTACAAAAAGGGAAAGACAACTGCCAGTACAGGCTTTCCATGACAAGTAAAAGAAAACCAAACCAAATCGAGCAAGTTAAGAAAAGGTAAGGCCAACGGATCAATCCTTTTAGAATTCTGACAAAGGGCCATCTTCATATTTAAGTTTAACGCACTCCAACACATTCATACCTTATCAGTTTTATACTCTTCTTCTTGGTCGACTACTTCTCTCTCCGAGGCTTCCTCCCCCGAGATCGCCGGAGAATCATCTTCTGGCGGGAGGGGAATTTCCTTTCCGAAGAGCTTGATGGCGGGGTCTTTGCTAGGAGTTTCCTCCATTTGATAATTCTAAGTAGTTTGCTTTTGTTTTTCGTTTTTTTTTTCTCGGAAACCAAGCTGAAGACGAGAAGAAAAAAAAAGCGCGAGGGAAGTAACGAGTTGGGGTCGCTGGATTGTGTCTTTGTTGGCTTAGTTTTTGATCCGTTTAAAGAAGAAGTGGGCGCCACGTCAGCATCTGAATTTGATTCTGAGCCACAAGTTCTTGTGGCCTTGAAGATTTTCTTTTGCTCCTATTCTTCTTCACCATTCACCCAACCTACTTTTAAAATATATAAACTATTAAACTTCGATTCTGCGGATGATTGTATAGACCTTTGATGCACTCTCACGTCCCCTAGTCAGCAGATTGGACTTCTAGTGAGTCTTTTGACTTCGGAGAGGATGCTCTTGAAATAGTTTTCAATTTCATTAAAAGGCAAAAGAGTGACTCTCGTGTAATATAATTTTTAATTTAATATTAAATTAAAATTTTAATTTAATGAATAATATTTTAAATTTCTTAAAAAATTAAGTTAAAATATTATTTTTACTTAAATAAATAATAGATGGATATTTATGTGATATTTAGTGGACATATTATATTAGTAAAATAATCTTTTATCCTGACTTGTATAAGTTTAAAAAAATTAGTCACTAAATTAAAAACTTGAAAAACATTTAGTACTAAATTAAAAAAATCAAAAGTTAAACACTTTTGAATTTGTTATCCTTATGTCAATTTAAATATATAATCTTTAAAATTTTAATAAATGTTCAACTTCTCTTAAAAAATAATAGTAAAACACATGTCTATGAATATTATACATAAACTAATAAATTATTATTGTTAATCTAACTCAAAACTAACTAAACTTAACAAAAATGAATAATTTATTATTGTTTTCTTAAATTATTAATTTTAAGTTTTAATTGATTTAGTTGAATTTAAGAGTAAAATTGAATCAACAAAATTTTATTGGTCTACATATTATATTTATACCTAGCTTGTTTTGTCATTTTTTTTAACAAAAGTTTAAGAGAAAATCTTTCTAAAAATAAGAATACTAATTTTTTAAAAAAAATTTAAAGAATATAAATACAAATTTTTTAAAGGTACGAATATTTACTTTTAAATATCCTTGTAATTTAGCAAAAAAAATTATTATATATTATATTTTACTACAAGAATAGAAATGCAATTTAAGCTAAAGAAATAAATTAAAGTTTAGTTGCAAATAGAATAAATATATATGAAGGTAAATCATATTTTAAATTCATAAATTTATCAATTTTATAACAATAATAGAAGTATAAAAAATCAATTAAATCTTAAAATTTAAAATTTAAATATAATCTACTATCAACTCCTACCTCTGACATATAAATTGAATTTATTTACATTAGAAAACTTGTAGAATTTAATAAATTAATTATTTCATAAATTAAATTAGACTTCTAAAGTACCTTTGTTTGATTCATTGCTATGGACTTGTTAATGAGAGGAACATGATTTACAAATTAATTACTAAGTGGTCTTTATAAGCTTGCTAGAAATGTTTTCTTGTGTAACTAATAGGTTAATAATATACATATTAAATTGGGGTATTTTTAAAGTATATTGAATGGATATTGTGCTGATTATGTTGTTTCTACGTTATTCTTGGAGGTTGGGAGATGTAGACCTATATTGGAGAAAATTAGCCAAACCATGCAGCTAGTAGATAAAGGCACACCTAAAACGCAGCACCATATGGAACAAAACTCAATGCAGCAACAAAAAGCAACAATCCACGCCAAAACGCAGTCATTTGGTAATGAAAGAAACGCAGACCTTAGGAAAGAAAATGCAGACGTGGTGGAGACGTGAAGAGAGAGTTTTAAGTATTGGGTCTTTAATAGGAGTGGAGTAGCGTGGTTTTCGTTTGAGGGTTTTAAACGTGAAATGTAAGATGGACCACAAAATTAAATTGTCACACCAGTGAATAGTGGAGAAAACAACGGAACAGAAGAGGGCTTACGAGAAAGGACGATGGCTATTTTCCTTCTAAAGGAGAAACGTCTTTTTGAAGAACAACGTACGTAGACGGCAGCTAAACGAGGCTGGGAGGACGTCTTCTGGAGCTTGACAATCGACAAGTGGACCTAAATTTGGAAACATCTTGACACTGGGTTTTATTTTTCGTCTTTTGCCTTTAAAGGAGAGTAGGTTGCGTGGGTAGAGTTTAAAGTTCTGGAACTCTCCAATGTTGTTCTCCTTTAAATTTCTTTCGTAAGAATTTTGTTCAATAATATTCATGTGTTCTTTATTATTAATGGCTTGTAAGTTGTAACTAATTTATTTATGTTAGTTAGTGGATATTATTGAAACCTTGATTCTACGTCGATTGTGAGATCGAATAGGTTTTATTGAATTCAATCGTGCATGGATATTTAATTATTTCATGAATTTAGTGGTTTTATGATAGTTTTGGGTTTTATTGAATAGATGCATATGTTTAATAATCCTAAAATAATCTACTGTCAATTAAAAAGACGAATCCGTAATTGTTTGTTGATTTTTAACAAGTGGCAATCGACATAATTTTATTTCCTCATTAAGAAGTTTAATATATATCGTGGAGTTAGTTGGTTAGAATTGGGTCTTTCTAGATTTTAAGGCTGTCGAAACATTAAATCCTATGAGCTGCCTCTGGAGTTATTTTTTGATTAGGGAGTAATTATTTGATCTATTTGTGATTACCGTACAAGTTAAGGAAAGATTGGTTATTATAAATCTGTTCTTAATAACAAGAACCAATTTATTCGTGAATATGTTGAATTACTTTTGCATCAATGATCAATTGTATGAATCAAGGTGGAAATAAATTCTTTTAACTAGAAGTTTGTTTTATTGAATTTCAAATCAATGCATTTTTGTTATTTTTAATATTACGTTTTAACATAATTTTCAAACCTCCTTTTTTTTTTAACTTAATTGTTTGTAAGAGATAAACCACCATTGTCTAAGGAGACGGCCTTACTCCACTGTGCTATGTTAATATTTAGAGTAGGTTAATTATTTTTGGTTTATTTGACTCTCACCAAATTTCGGTGTCATTGCTGAGAAACTAGTGTCAAGGATTTATTTCTTTTTTTTTTTATTTTTGTTCTAGTTGATGCACCGCTCTTCCTGTATAGGTGAACTGATATTTGATCTAGAAGTCAAGAAGACAACAAAGGCTAACAAAAAAGTGAAAAAAAACAAGAAGATCATTTGCGAGCTTCAACATCTTACTCTGAAGAATTAGATCATGAGTTTGAAGAGCAAGAGATTGAAGAGATGATCGTTGAAGAGCCAATCACTGAAGGAAGGCCAATGGGTGAACGACCACAACAACGAACATTAAGGGAGTTAGCAACTCCCAATGTCAACCAACAACCTTTATGCATTGAATTCCCTAATATTAATGCACCTTTTGAGCTTAAATCTAGTTTGATATACTTACTACCTACTTTTCGTAGACTTGTAGGTGAGGATCCCCACAAGCATTTGAAGGAATTCCATGTTGTTTGCTCATCAATGAAGCCACAAGGAGTTACAAAAGAGCATATCAAGCTTAGAGCTTTTCCATTTTCATTGGCCGACAAGGCCAAGGATTGGCTCTATTATTTACCGTCTAGGTCCATAACCACGTGGAATGATCTGAAGAAGCAATTCCTTGAGAAATTCTTCCCTGTTTCCCACGCTGCAAATGTCAGAAAAGATATTTGTGGAATCTGACAATTCAATGGAGAGACACTGTACAAGTATTGGGACAGATTCAAACAACTATGTGCAAGCTGTCCTCAACATTAGATTCCGGACTAGCTAGTTATCCAGTACTTTTATGAAGGTTTGCTACCAATGGATTGGAATATGATTGATGTCGCAAGTGGAGGAGCATTGGTGAACAAAACCATAGATGAAGCAAGGAGTTTGATCTCTAGCATGGTCGCTAATGCACAATAGTTTGGGACTCGACAAGATAGCACATCACGAAGGGTTCATGAGGTTAGTGTTTCTTCCATTGATCAAAGATTAGATGCTCAGACTTTTTTGGTGCAAAAATTGGTTATAGGACAAATTCAACAGGTCAAAACATGTTGTATTTACTCCATAATGGGTCATGCAACAGATACGTGTCCAACTCTTCAAGAAGACCCCAATGAGCAAGTAAATGTCGTAGGAGGATTTCCAGATCACCGCAAAGGAGATACGATCCCTACTTGGACCACTACAATCCAGGCTGGCGAAATCACCCTAACTTTAGTTATGGTAATAAGCCATTAGGATTTCAGTCACATCCACCTCAAATGAGACCATTAATTCCACCACCTCAAACATCATCATCTTTTAAGCCAGGTATGTCTTTGGAAGATATTGTGAAAAGTCTGGCTACTAACACTCAAACTTTTCAACAGGAAACGTGGGCTTGTATCCAAAATCTAGAAAAGCAAGTCTCCCAATTGGCCACAGCCATGAGCAAAATGGAAGGTGGAAAGGGTAAGCTCCCTGCCCAGGTAGAAATTAATCTAAGAGAAAACATTAGTGTCATGACATTTGAAGCGAAAAAGAGGTGTAAAGCCATACACCTAAGAAGTAAGCAATTAAAGAGCCTCAAGCTAAAGAGAATAGTACCCCTTCAAATGAATCAAAAAAGGAGGTAAGTAATGAGTCGGTTAAAAAAAATGTAAAATTATGATTCCCCCACCTTTTCCTGGCAGGTTGGTAAAACCAAAGAAAGAAGAGAAGGAAAAAGGAATTTTGGAGACCTTTCGCAAAGTTGAAATCAACATCCCTCTACTAGATGCTATTGATCAAATACCAAGGTATGCAAAATTTCTTAAGGACATGTGTTCTAAAAAGCAAAAACATGAGATTGAGGGAAAATTTGTAGTTGGTTAAAACGTGTCAGCTGTCGTGGAAAGGAAAGTGCCACCAAAGTATGGAGATCTAGGTATGTTTGCCATATCATGTATTACTGGCATAAATACAATTAAAAAAGCTATGCTTGATCTAGGATCTTCAATTAATGTCATGCCATTGTTAATTTATAGCTTGTTGAATTTAGGACCAATGAAAGCAACCAATGTAGTAATTCAATTAGCTGATAGATCCATAATTTATCCTGAAGGCATGATTGAAGATATTTTAGTTAAAGCTGATGAACTTATATTTCTTGCTGATTTCTACATTGTGGATATAGGTAATGATGTATCTCCTAATGCTTCTATTATTCTTCTAGGAAGGTCATTCATGAAAAGAGAAAAAACTAAGATTGATGTTGATTTGGGTACTTTAAGTTTTGAATTTGATGGTAATGTTGTCACTTTTAATATACCAGATGCCATAAAACACTTAGATGACCATGATTTTTTGTTCATGTTAGCATGGTTGATATTATTATGCGAGCATGATTGATGCTATTGTACGAGAGCATTTTGAAAGTGATTTGGTGCAGGATAAGTTGGAGGTCATTTTAAAGAATAACCTGACAGATAGGGATGTTGAATTGGAAAGTGTTAAAGATGTTATTATGACACTTTCATCCATACCAGAGATAGAATACAAGTCAGTGAATAGTTATATTTAGTTACCCACTATTTATGAAAGAATTCTTTCTTCTGTTGAACAGGCTCCTAAGGTCGAGTTGAAACCATTACCTACACATCTCAATTATGTATATTTGGGAGAAGGTGAGGCCTTACCAATAATCATTGCCAATGATTTAACCATAGTGCAAAAGGAGAATTTGACACGAGTGCTGAAGGACTATAAACAAGCCATTGGTTGGACCTTGGTGGACATAAAAGGGATAAGCCCTTCAGTATGTATGCATCACATCCTCCTCGAACTTGACTCCAAACCTATGAGAGACCCTCAACGTAAGTTGAATCCAGCAATGAATGATGTGGTGATGAAGGAAATTTTGAAACTATTAGACTTAAGAATTATCTTCCCTATTTCTGATAATCAATAGGTAAGACCAGTACAGGTGGTTCCAAAAAAATCTGGCTTTACATTGGTTAAAAATGAAAGTAATGAATTGGTGCCTATGAGATGGCAAACTAGATGTTAGACGTGTATTGATTTTCGCAAGTTAGTTAGATACCCACAAGGATGGGGTCGAGGTGGTCGCGGAGGAAGCTGGAATGCTTTAGTCAATGCAATCCATGCATAGGGACGTGGACAACTATTCTAGGAAGCAAACCAAGCAAACAGTATAGCAGTGGGATGTGTTACCGTTCCATATGTTACTAATGAGCAATTGCAACAAATTAAGCAATTTTAAATAAAAATAGTGTAGTAAGTACAAGCAGTAATACAGAGAAATTTAATGGTACAAAAAGTCCCATGTGTTGGATAATTGACAGTGGTACATTACCATATGATAGGAAATTATGCATCTTTACGGGATGTATATGATGTGGGACCTTCTTCTATTGGTTTGGCTAATGGAGATCAAACTACCTCCACTAAGGAGGATCGTGTGGAGTTGGAAAATGACCTAGCATTGAGATAAGTCCTTTATGTGCCAAAATTGCAATGCAACTTGATTTCTCTTGGTCAATTAATTAATGACATAAATTGTTTCATCATATGTACTAATGATCATTTTTTATACAAGACCACAATACAAGGACCTTGATTGGTATAGGTGAACTAATTGATGGGTTCCATCTTTTATCGTCCCATGGCATTGACATATGCTAACAATAAGTGTGGGGTGGATTACTTAGCTTTGTGGCCTGAGCACTTAGGTTCCAGGCTAGTTTACCACTTGAATTTTGGGGAGATTATATGTTTACAGCAGCATATCTTATAAACCATACTCTAATCCCTCTTCTAAAGGGGAAACATATGAGATGTTATTCAGGAAGTGTGTTGGACCCCGTTTCCGGAGCCCAACTTTCGGAAACATAAAACCTTGTGCTTGAATCCCTGAAGATCATTTGCTGT
>JAOTAX010000007.1:20575386-20585653 GCA_025629825.1 Erythroxylum guanchezii
TAAACATAATCATTCAAGTTGTTCCAAATTATTAACATGTGAAATCTGCGTCTAAGCACCTTGGACTCAATATACAAATAATCAAAATTTTAATGTTGAGTCTATTCACCCCTATCACTTGTCATACACAAATTGATAATCATTCAGTCAAAACAAAAGTGTAGCTATTCCTAAATAAGTTTTCATGAAAAATCAAGCTACTAATAAGTTTGGTAGGTTTTTAATTGAAAACATTCTTTTTGTCGATTTTTCTTTAAGGACATGAACCTAGTCTTTTATGCGGAGGTAAACATTTGTGATGAATGTCGATTCGGTTACTCAACTAAGTTATGTTATTATTAAGTTGCTTTGGGATGTTATGCGGAGGTAAACATTTGTGATGAATGTCGATTCGGTTACTCAACTAATTTATGTTATTATTAAGTTGCTTTGGGATGTCATTATAGCCTTTTTACACGAAGGCACACATTTGTGATGCATGTCGATCCGGTTACTCAGCTGAATCACATTCTCAACTAGCTACTGGCTCTATTCATAACTCCAACGCCAGCAGAATAGTTATTTTAGTTAAAATTATACAATTTTTTAACATAAAATTTTGCCTACCTTATTGCTTTAACTAATCATTTTCATGAAAATGTACTAATAATGCCACTTATTTAATTGACCTAAAATTATAAATGAGTATGGCAAATTCGTAGGGTGAATTGATTAATTTCATATCCTAATTAACCAACATATTAGCCCTAAGTAACTTAGGTCACTAATTTCACAAGATAATAATTCTTTGCAACCTAAAAGACTATGTTTAAGGTCAATTCTATCCCATTAAGTCATAGCCATTGACGCATTCACACAATTCACATCATGCAACCTAAACAAACTATCATACAATATGCAAAATTCACACTCAAGTTAAAATCACACAACCCTTTCCATACTTGAACAACACGTTGTCCTCAATGTGAGAAGGGTACACAAACACACCGGGGGAAAATAAAACCCAATATATGAAAATCATAAGAAAAAATACTAACAAAAATGAAAAGAAAAGGGTTAGAACACGAAACCATTTATAGTGATGGAGGTGGTGATGGCGATAGTGTTGAGACCAAATCCGCTTGACATCAAGAGTGTTTCCCTATCTTATAAGTGATTCAAGAGAGCAAAAGAATTACCAATCTAAACCATTACAAATCATTCAAAACTTATTTTATAATTTAAAACAAACCTAACTATATAACAATTTAAATCTAACTATTAAACGTGCTAATTTAAGGTCATTAAGTTGACCTTGCATTGTTGGAAGCTTAGCCGGGATTAATTATGAGTGGCTTGCTTCCACTCTTCTCATTCAACATCAATTTTGTATCCTGTAAGTAAGCTAAAAATTGTAAAATGATTAGAAGGACAATATTGATAAAGTTGAGAAAACCAATTAATTTCAGTAATGTCCTTTTCACTAGCAAACTATCAATAAAATAGGGAATAACAAAACTCCCTGAATCTTTCATCAAATCCAACAGTTTGTCCTATAAGAAGGTGAGTTGCTCTCTTTCTTTCTTAATCACCTTCATCTCTTTTGCTTCTTCCGCTTCATGAATAGAGACTTTCATAACTTCTTCAAACTTGATGTTTCTTATCATCTGTTCTTTTTCCTTTTGTTCTTTAGAAGATTCAAACACATCAATTATCCTGAATGAGCTATTATCCTTCAGATTATTTAATACATCATTCATGTTGAATGTCACTTGGTCATCATTGACCTGAAGGATAAGGTTCTTTTCATGGATATCTACCAAAGATTGTCCTATGTTCACACATGGTATAGCAAGAACTAGTGAATGAAAGGGAGGGTTGACATTCTTTTCTTCATCCTCTTTCTTTGTCTCTTGATCTTCAGTAAGGTGGGGTTCAGTTTGGTTTTCCAATGACCCTTCTGTCTCTCCCTCATTCTTAAGTGTGATAGCCTCATATTGCTTTCTTTGATGTATTTACATATTACTTAGAGAGTCTTCCACACTTCTCTTACAAAATTCAAGGAAAAGTTGTCTCACTCGAATCTTTAGGTTATGAATAGAAAAGGCATGATTTTCTGTTACTTACTTAATTTGCTCTTCTAATATCTTTTGGCCCTCTTCCATATCCATGGGCTTATCCAGGATCTTGTCTAAATTAGAATCCCATGAACTGGACTCATCTTGCTAAAACCCTGATAGGTCTTGATGTCCTAAGTGAGTCCTTACATTGTTGGACTAATAGAAAGATAGGTGGTTCTGCCACCCCAAAGTGTACATTTTCCAATAAGGATTGCTACTTCCCCAACCACACCGTGACTTATTGTAGTTCGCAAAAGTTCCTTGCTCCCAATAATATCTATCTTCCATCATTGTTCTTTCCATTTCTTTTTGGCATCTACCTCTTTAGATGTCTTATTCTCACTCTAAGATGTCTTACAGTGTCTCTACTTTACGCCCAAACTTCTTTTCCTTTAAAAAAAAACAAAAAATAATGAAAAAGCGTTAAACTATAGAACTAAACTAATCGCCTCCTTGTTAATGGCGCCAAAAACTTGATCGTATCATTTGAGTTTTAAAATTTATAAGCCCTCAAATACCACAAGCCACAATAGTAATATAAGAGGTGTCGATTCTATGAGGAGGGTACTAGCCTAAACCTAAGTCGTCTAAGGCTTAAAAAAAGAATAAAAAGAAATAAAACTGCACAAATGAACATGGAAAGTAAATACGAGAATTTAATTTAAGAATTGTAAAGCGAAAATTTCAACAAAACAAAATTAAACTGAGCAGTCACACAGGTCATAATGGAAATCTATCAAAAGAGTTAATCAAGTTATGAGAGAGGGGATTTTACCTATCATTAATGCTAATCTAGCTATGTATGTGTTTATGGGGTGTCGGTTCTAGATGGTCGTAGGGTTGATTACGCTCTCTTGAGTTATAACCATTAAACCCTAAATTGTAAACCACAATTGAATTACTGAACTTGCAATCTCTCAATTCACAAATTACCCACCATTCTTATTAGTTCTAAAGTGCTCTAATAAGCAATCAGGTCTCGCACTAGATCTCTCTCTATGAAATTACTGATTAGATTGATTAAATGGTCAATTAGATCGTTTAACTCTTATAAATCTGATCTAATCATTTTTATCCAGCTCACCCTCTCAGTTTGTTATCGAAACATGTAATTACATTAATCAATCTCAACACCCAAAACAATAAACACAAAAATAACTAAATCAATATTAACTCAAAGTAAAATCCTAAAGGAGAGTCAAAACATTATCAACAGCCTAAAATCCATTTCCATACAATCCATCTCAACTTTATACATTTAAATGAAAAAGGAAATGAAGAGGAAATGGAACTTAGGTTGGATAAATCGGGAAGGCAACGACGTCGAGATATCACCTGATCCGGGGAGCAGCGGCGTCAGGATCTGCTTCTTCTTCCTCCTTCTTCATCTTCATCTTCTTCTCTTTCTCTCCTTTTTCTCTCCCTTTAGGGTTTCCAAGAGTGACTAAATGTAAAGCTCCTTCTTTTTGTTCTTATTGTTCTATTTATGTTCTTTTGTGTTTAGGGTTGAACTAGGGTTTTTTTAGGGTCCAAAAGGTCCAAAAAATTCCTCGAAACATGAAGTTTGGAAGTGGTTGTGCATCTGCCTGACACAGGCTGTGATTGTAGCCCTGTAGGCCACGATTGTGGCCTATGTCTGGCCTTTCTGTTCATGATCATAGGCCATGCAATTGGCCCCAATTTGCTCTGAAACTCCTCAATTCTTCGATCTTTACCCTGAAACACTAACAAACACATAAAGATACCTTAAAAACATCATATTTAAGCTCAAAGAATTGTTCTAACCCATAAAGCACTTTAAACATAAATAAATCACAAACAAACACAATTCTACCCTAAACACATACTAAACAATCGAATAAATGGCTAAACACATATCAAACTATACCCTAAAATATAATGCATTTTACACCTATCAAATTCCCCACATATTAGCCATGGCTTATCGATGCTTCGGTGTAGAGTTTTTTGATCATTCTATAGCATTGTTTTTTAGAACCCAAAGTTGCTGGCATAGATAAAGGAAATTTTGCTCTCAACTTGCTCACGTAGAAATGAGACGCACATGTGTATAAGTTGTTTTGTTACATGAAAGGCCTCCCCTTTAACACTATCAGCTTTGCTATAAATTATCACTCTCCCATATGCATAGTGTGAATGGTTAGTAATCTGTTTCCACTTTGACCCTCGTATGTTTAATATGCCAAAAGTAACTTTTTTTTTTAAATTTTGGTCTCAAGTAATCCTACTATTGGAGGCTTTTCCCTCTAAACAAAATCCCGTAAAGTCACTTGCTTTCTAGGGTAGTTCATTCCTTTGACATTCGAAACTACTATTGACATATTAGAGATTTTTGTGTAAGGAGCTTTTGCTTATGCTCCTTTATGATCTCCTCTTGTCTACTGTCTGAAATGGTTTACTACCTTCCTCCTGATCTATGCCATCTACCATTCTGGTGAGGGTATTTGAGGCTTGGCTATCTATTGTGGTATCTTCAGTTCTGGTATGATGGGCCCGTGACTCATCTGAATATATGTTGTCCTTTAAATTATCTTGTGTAGTGCTTAACTGAAGGAGGTATCTCACCTGGAAAAGGTGTAGGTGTTGAGATCACATTAGTGGCTTGGACTTTATTGGCAATATTGTGTTTAGCTTTTGTGTCTTGGATAACAGAAGGCTCTACTGTTGTTTAAATGTTAAGAATTTCTGGGTTTCCTATGAAAGTATTTACTAGTTTAACCTTAGATAAATCCTTACCCATCAGCTCAAAGTGACTACCTGTTTTAAAAGTTTTCCCCGTGGCTTTCCATATTTTACCTTAGTGTTTTGGAAGAGCTTTCCATTGGTAACACATTGCTAAACTGTCCTCCCATATTTTGCATCCCTCACTAATTTGCATTATTGGTATTTCAGCTGGAATGTCCTTATTAAATGCCATACTTACACATATACGTGCATAACCCACCTGTTTCTTCTTAGCCATGTTTTCATTAAAGCATAAAGGAGTTCTGATGAAGCTTGCCAGGGCCCTTATGCCCTTTGTAGTCCAATATTCTAATGGAACATTATGGAAATTGATCCATAAAGGGATGTTTTGTAACATCCCACTCTCATAGGACACATACTTGACATTCTAGAGAACATCCGAGTACGTACCCCATAAGAGTGGCATGTTAGAGCAGTCACATCACTAACTTAATCATGGCATCTTACATACATAAATATCATATAACTAAATTGCCTCATCTCACTCATAGTCAAAAGCTCACACTGTCATTTCATTCATAATATAATTTACATTGTAGCATTTCATTTCATTACATTTCATAATCCATATTTAAACATTACAAAACAACTAAGAGTTTAGTTTCCTATATATAACATCTAACTTATAATGGGTAATATAAAAAAAAAATTCTAACTGGACTTCTCATACTTCAGCTGACCAACCTTTGAGTCATTCTTGATTCCCAAAATGGACAACTCTAGACCGAGACTAGATTGTCTTAGAAGTTATGTCTTCCCCACTTCCTGAAAATCAATGATGCAATTTTGATGAGTTTGCGAACTCAGTAAGTGAACCATCATCAATGTGTTCACTCAAAGTCAAGGCACAAACATATCAAGATAAAACAATTTCACATATATGTCACAATATTCAAAGTCACTTCTCATTTATCACATCAATCAATGTGTATTCCAAGCATAATATGTATATCATAATTTACTAACACATTAAGAACATAGCATTTCATAGTATCATCATACACAAATTATCTTAGCATTAATCACCACCATCAATAATGTTTTCCAATCATTTTCATAGAACATGTAAGAATATATATTCAAATGCACATGAGACTCTACTTTTGTTTTTATTTTGTTGTGACCGAGTGTCTTTTTAACTGTCCCGTATTCGTTGCAGATACCGAGCTCATTTCAGAATAATGTCTTGTACCTATTGTGAATACCGAGCTCATTAACGTTGAACCTATGGCTCTGTGTGCACACAATTAGGCTTAAAGCTCTTTTCAATCTGGTAACTACGATCACAACGCCTTTATCTGATCATGCATACCGATGAAATAAAATGCAACAAGTCTCATATCATGCTAATTAATGTCTTTCATTCGATATACGCAATCATTTATCACATTCATCGGACTCAGGTTTGGCATTCGACACATAGTTGAGTACACTTATTTCCTTATTCACATACAATCAACCAACACTTCCTATCCATTCCCAAATAATAACTCCTCGGACATTCAATTGTTCGGAATCATCAGTATCACAAAATAACTTAAGCAGAAACATATATATGGTTGAGAGTACACATCTAGGTTGACTCACAGTATGCTCCAGATAGCTATTGCCTTGACAATATGGCAATGTCTGAAAGTGGTCGCTAAATTTGTGCTTCTATACTATGCAATATACACATTTATACAAATCACTAAATTATTCAATCAAATAAATATTTAATCATGCACATATATATGTGTCATATTTAATACATGCTCAATTGACATTCCCAGGTATGTATCCTTATTCACAAATCTTGATCATTCATATATCATATCTTGTGAAACTTGATTATCCTAAGTTTGTTAATCATCTATTCATCAATCATACATTTACCAATCCTTTCCTAGCATTGTACATCCACACAATTTCCCAATTATCATTCATTCATACCTAATTCATATTATTCATAATAACACTTTTACACCATTAACAACTTATAAATTCCAAGTTGAGATACATTCCTCAATTTTAACATTAATCAACATCCTAAACTTATCAATCACTTAACCACTTAATTTAGCAACCATCTACTTTCATTTCAAACCTCAATTAAGTCCAAAGACACCAAGATAAGGTAACTTATCCTTAATTGGTTAAACAATCTCACAAAATGACATTTTATCTTGTCAAATTATGTGTACCTTTCCACGATCATGGAAAAGCAAAACAGAAACTTTTTGCCTTCCAAACACTTCCCACGATTGTGGGTTTAGTGAACAGAAAGTTCACTATCCACTTCCTTCAATTTTCTTTTTACCAACTTCGATATCTTCATACCAAAATCACAATAAGTCATTATCAAAACATCTTCTAGCCAAACCATTTCACAGGAACCTTAATAAGACATCAACAAACATTTTTCATGTTTTATACTTTGACTAACTTGAGCTCTAAAGTCCTCAAAAATTAGGAAATAATACAAGGTTTTTGAGCATGGTCTGTCACGGACAGTATTAGGAAAACATGCATAACTCAAGATATATTCACTATTTTATCACAGCACTTTCACAGATATCAAGCCACTACATCTACAACTTTTGTTATTTAAGTTTCTTCAAATTCATGCTCTAAAGATATGAAAAATAGGTTGAAAGAGGAAGATGAAATTGAACCTAGAGTTTCAACTTACAACTCTAATTTTCCAAATTCAATAACACTAATCTTTAGCATCGATTCACCATCATTCATGCTTCAAAACTCAACCTACAATCATTCCACACAATAGCCTGAAGCCTACGGTTTCACAAATAATAAACAAAGCATATTCATTCGTCAAGTTTCTAGCATAAATCAACATCAATCCTACATGCATCTCACTTAATTCACTTCTAATCAATCTTTATGAATGATATGATCATAAATAACTCAACAAAGCAATCAAATACTTACTTCTCCCACTAAGGGTTTCCTCAATTAATAAGCTTTGCAAGCCTCCTCAAACTTCTAACTTACACCAAGAGCAAGATAAGATGGAAGGGTTTCGATTGCAAGATAAGGGCTGTGCAAATTTGGCAAGAATCCAAAGGTTTTAGAGATGGCATGAAGTGTCGTGGGTGAGAAGAAGAGAAAAAGAAACACAAGGCTAAAACATGAAAGAAAGCATCTTGCAAGGGTGAAAGACATGGAGAAAAAATGAGTGATGGAGGGGTAGGACACTTGTCATGCCAAGTGTCAAATAAAGGGTTATGCTAAGTGTTTTTGTCTTATTCAACCATTTGTCTCTACATTACCATTTGCCACTTAATAACTAGTCCTCTTATCATTCATACACTAAACCACTTGTTACCCAATTAATCCTCCATTTGTCTCTCATTTATTCATGACATTTGTCACTCTCTCACTAGTGCCACATGTCACACTCTAATTAGCCTAAACAACCTAAATTCCCATGTATCGATTTTGTCTTATTATTCAACATTTTTCCTGCACTAGATGCACATAATACTTCATCAATTACTCAATAATAACAATAAACTCCAATTTACTAGTTATAATCCACCAAACCAAAATTCAAGACACAAATAATACTCGATCACATCAAAAATCATTTATACCCGGAATAGGTCAATTGAGTATATTTACTATCTTTGCATTGCTTCTAAATCATGATTCATGTATTTATGTGTATATGATGCATGTAAATGAAATGCATTTCGCATGTTTTCATATAATAAGACTCATGTGATTAGTCTAACCCCTTAGGTGTAGGAATGGGTTATTATAATTTCCCCCTTTAAAAATTTCGCCCTTGAAATTCTTACTTAATTGACTAAATAAGTGGGGGTACTATTTCCTCATATTCTCCTCAGTCTCCCACATAACTTCTTCACTCAAATGATTCCTCCAAAGGACTTTAACCAATGGGATCACTCGGTTTATTAACTGCTTGGTCTGATAACCCACTATCTCGATCGGTTCTTTAACATAACTCATATTAGTTGCAACTTCAACTTCCTGAGCCGGTAATATGTGTATCGAGTCGGATTGATACCTCCTAAGCATACTAACATGCAACACATTATGAATCTGAGACATCTCTGGCGGTAATGCTAATTAATAGGCCAATGGTCCTATTCTCTTAATAACTTCATATAGACCAATGTACCTCGAGCTTAACTTACCGTTTTTACCGAACCTTAGCACTCCTCGCCATGGTGACACTCTCAGGAATACCTTATCTCCCACTTGGTACTCCATATATCTACGGTGTTGATCTGTATAACTTTTTTACCTATCTTGACCTGCCTTGATTCTACTACAGATTAGTTTCACCTTATCAATAGTGTTTTGAATCAATTATGGGCCTTCCACAATCCTTAGACCCTCTTCATCCCAATACAAAGGCGATCGACACTTCCTACCATATAATGCTCTCTATAAACTACCTTAGAATCTAGAAGTGAATTTAGGATCCCGGTCTGACACAATAGACACTGGGATTCCATGCAATCTCACTATTTCATTGACATATCTTCAATCCAACTGATCCAAAGTTTTACTCTCCCTCACCGGTAAGAAATGGGCCGACTTCGTCAATCTATCAACAAGGACCCATATGGCATCATGTTGCTTAGGATTCCTCGGTAATCCCATAATGAAATCCATCATGATCCTCTCCTATTTCTACTCCAGGATAGGTAATGATCGTAACTTCCCAACTGGAGTTTGATGCTCAGCTTTAATCTGCTGGTAGGTCAAACATTTTGCCACATATTCTACAACTTACTTCTTCATTTCTGGCCATCAGAAATGCTATTTTAGCGTGTTATACATCTTAGTAGTACCAGGATGCATAACATAGGTTTTTGAGTGAGCTTCCTCCAAAATCTTTCTCCTCAAATCTTCAACATTAGGTATGCACAATCTCTGCTTCAACCACAAAGTGTCATCTCTCAATTCAAACTCAGAATTCAAATCATGCTTCAACTTCTCTATAAGCTTCATAAGGTCTGGATCCTTGCTCTGAGCCTCTTTAATTCTTTCATGCAATAACGGCCTAAGCTTCAGTGTAGCTAACAGTGTTCCATTTTGTCCCACATTCAACTCAACATTTAAAGCTCTCAGTTGGACTAGATTAGGCAATCTCGAAATCTGAATCTCTGCCACACATTATCTGATTTTCTACTTAATGGATCAATTACCACATTAGCCTTTCCAGGATGATACTCAATTGTACATAGTCTGTTGGACCTCGAACTTTTTGTAGAAGATCAGAACTAGTGAATAAGAAATTTTGGGTGATTAGTCATGAGTAAAGAACAAAATGAAAGAAGATTTTGAAAAAAGAAATGATAGACAAGAGTAAAGTACAGAATGAGAGATTCATGATTTGCTAGGGTGTTTTTGGTGGATAAGAGATT
>JAOTAX010000007.1:20600066-20622619 GCA_025629825.1 Erythroxylum guanchezii
CATTTTTAAAGTTTTTCTTAAAAAGAACAGCAAACCAAGCTACGTGAAGCCATAGGGTCAGGGGTCTGGCTGTGTGGGCCAGCCATAGGGTCAGGGGTCTGGCTGTGTGGCCCTTGGCCCGGCTCGTGACCCACCCTATGACCCTCTAGTCCGATTCTATTTTTAAAACATTACTTTTTATTTAGCATTCACTGAGTAAATTTTTTCCCTATTAGTGGCAGTGCTCTCGAAGACAACAATATGAAAGTGGGTCGGCCGGGCCTTTTGATTCGGATTCCGGAGCTTACTCGATAATCATAAACTTGTAAGCTTGACAATCCACTGCTTTCCATGTTGAACACACAATGAGTGGAGCAATCACCCTGGCCTTGGCCCAGGCTGGGCCGGGCTAGGGCTGATATCTCTAGTCCAAATCTATTTTTAAAACATTACTTTTTATTTCGCATTCAGTCAGTGTGTTAATTTTTCCCTATTAGTCGCAGTGCTCTTGAACTTGAAGACAACAATATGAAACTGGGTCGGCCGGGCCTTTTGATTCGGATTCCGGAGCTTACCCGATAATCATAAACTTGTAAGCTTGACAATCCACTGCTTTCCATGTTGAACTCACAATGAGTGGAGCAATCACCTTATCCCTCCACTTGGCTCTCATATTCCCACAACCCAGAAAGCTCCGACGACCACTGCCGTTCCACGTTCAAAGTTTGTCTCTCGCACACAAAGCATTTCACTCCCATAGCCACTTCTATCCCTACAAAAGTCTCTCTACGGTTATTTGCGGCTACAGCAAGGTCTCTCCTTTATTCTCACAAGTACTGTTTTTCTGTGTACTCAAAAAATTTCCTGCTTCGTCGATATTACTCTAGGGATTTTGTTCTCAGTTGGATGGTGAAGACCCGGATGAGATTGGTGAAGTATTCTTTGACGGCAATGACATTATTGAGGGCGAAAGTGATGAGGATGAAGAGACAGAGAGCAGCATTGATTTGCTTGTCAGATTCTTGAACAGTATGTTCAAGAAGCTATCCAAGAGAGCTAAGAAAGCTTGTCGATCTCTCTTGCCCTCGGCTTTGTCACCCCAATTGGTATTTTTTTCTTATCCTTGGTAGGTCATTCACGGGTTAATGTTGACAGCTGAGTTTTGAAGTGTTTTCACGAAATGTTGGTTTGACCGTGGGGTCACATAGTTGAAGTTAAGATCATTAACCTTTATGAATGACTTATTTGATTACTAGACAACAACTGGATTAAGATTAGGTGGTTTTGTGACAGAACTGGAAGAAGTGAACTCGTATTCATGGCAGATGTGTAGAAATAGATTGAGCAGTGAGAAAGAAACTGAGTTTGAGATGTTCTGTTCTTTTTTTCCTGTAAATTGCAAATCTTGTTCGTGGAAATAAATATGTGAAACTGCGCTTGTAATCTAGTCAATGTCTTGAGTAGAGTTGCCTCAATATCCAGCCATTGCAGAACTTCTGCTCATCATTCAAACTTAATCTAATTATGTTTTCTTTTCGTGATTTTGGAAATCAGGTGTATTTTGCCGTTGACGGGTTCCTATTATTGGCTGGACTGTCTATCGTTAAAGCAGTTCTCGAGGTATCACTTCAGAAATATTCAATGACTTGCGTGCCTTCACTTTTGTGGATGTGTTGACGCTTATGCATGTCCTAATGTGGTAGAGCCATTGATATTAGACTATAGGAAATACTTGACATCTTGTAACAATAATGCAACAGCAGTTGTGTTCTTACCGGATTGGAACGAGCTATACTGTTCCTGCTGAAATAAAACATATCCTAGTGAACACGCATCACAAATGGCATCCCATTTTGCATTTCACCCCAAGAAGTTAATTTCCTAGATGCAATCACAAAATAATTTTAAAAGGCATTTAATAATTTTAAAAGGTACTTCCACTATGTTTATGCAGTTCTATTTTGGTTTGGTATTCAGGAAACTTATTTAGTGGTTCTAGTGTTTAAACTATCGTGGCTTATATTCTTGTATAGGTGGCTTGCACACTTGGAAGCACTGTATTTGCGGTGATCCTACTCCTCCGAGTTGTATGGGCGGCCATTTCCTACTCCCAATCAAGTGGAAATTCATATGGTACAACACAGCCAGTGGGATGATGTAGTGGCCGATTCTGAGCATTCTTAGATCTCCCTCTTGGGTCGCATTTTGATCACACTACAGTGGCTCCAAGTTCTTGTAAAAACGTAAATGTAGGTCCTAAGCTGGAAATTTGGGTTAGGAGACGTTCAAACTTGTTCAACTTACCTCATCCTCGTGTGTAGCTCCTGGCCATGGCCGGCAGGCAGGCAAGCAAGCACTATAATTAGTAGACTAAAGGTCAGACGTAGAAAACTCTGTTTTCAAGTAAGGAAGGTTTCCTGGATCTGTAGATAGATTTCTGATGACTCATTCTAGAGCATTTATTGATGCATTGGTTGCTTATGCGTTATTGATGGATAAAATTAACAACTGAAATGTCTAGCATTCTTGAGGATTAGATCCAAAGTCCAAATTGTATTGTGCATCAGTCTTGCCTAAAGCTGGAACCAATACTTTATTCAGTGAAACCCGAAATTAACTTCCAACAAATTGGTTGTCATGCAGCAATGTGGCGAAGATAAGTACAGGCTGGGAGAGACACTGTTCTATAAACCTGTCACGTCGTAGTTTCCAAAGTCACAAGCTCTAAACAGGCTGAATTTTTTGAACAAGCTGCAGTTTCTGAACAAAGCACAAGTTCATAATAGGGTTTATTAAAGATGTAAGCATTAGAAACTTTTGAACAAGCAATTTTCTTTTACAAGATACTTGATCAAAAGATCTGTTTAGTATTAGTACACAAAGTATGTCAAGCATGCTAAGATACACAAAGTAGTGGAGATGTTTCATGATGTTCTTTATCGGTCTCTTCGGACAGCAACTACAGCTCCGTGCCTGACTTTGAAGGGGTAAAGGTTTTTTGTCTGGTGAACGTACTGGGTTGTTCTTTGACATCCATTTCACAATCTTATTATCCATTGCTCAGGAGACCCAAGACTATGATGTTCTTTCAAAACCACTACCAACCTGCATATGCAGCCACTCCGGTGATGCACCACGACTGTAACCTTTTGTGGGTTGTGAGCCAAACGCCATGCCAGAAGCATAAGCATCAAATGTTGGCTGGCCAAACTGAAATGAAAAATAGAAGAGTCGTCAAAAGTCATTATTTAGGAGGCAATGAAAAGAAATGCAACAACCATTCTCCTAGCCTCTTTTTCAATTACCAAGTTCGGCTCTGTCCCAGACCTTTCAGCCATATTGTTCTCTTTTGCCAACATCCTATTACGTTAGTCTCTTTTTATCATAACAGAACAATGTGGAGATGTTTAGCCAAATGGATTCCTTCCCTTAAAAGTTCCGTTAAGAGAGGCCAACTGATATGAAGGAACTGCCAATTTAAGCTGATTGGTGCCACTAGATCCTAACAGAAATATCTGTTCAATGATATGAATAAACTTGTGCGTGGAGAAGTTGGTTCCAACTGTTGCCCAAAGCGAGCCATTTTTCAATGTTGATCTCAACAATAGCGGGACATTATTATTTCTTATCACAGAGATAAACATCAGACATGTAGACACTATTGTCCAAAAATCTCATTCTAGATTATTTATCACAACTAGATCCATTTTCTTTGGCAAATTACCAGGGTAGTGTCCTCTTCCTCGGGACCCAAACAACCACCTTGATGAAAATTATAGAATTTAGAAGCAGCAGCTGATAAAAACAAGTTCGGCGACAATAATCCAGAGTGCATATAAAGCAATGAAACCAAGAAATAAGGTTCCATATTGCCATCAATGGTAGCACTCAAATAACAAAGAATTGAAGAAGGTCAATGGTGAATTGAAATGTTACAACTTACATCTTTTGCAGGAAAGACTTCTATCTCAGGATTCACTCTCGAATTCACTGCTTCAAGTTTCATTGACAAGAACTGCATTTTCCCAATTAATTGCACTACAATTTCAATATAAGAAGGGGTGGAAGGAGAAATTTTGGCATGCTCAATCCATGAGACACGAGGATTCATACCTCAACCTGACGTTGTAATGATTGAATGTAATTTATAATCTCATCTAGTACTAGTGCTTTGCCTATAACCTGCATGTAAGAGAACCTACTTTAGCAAGCACGACTTCAGGCCACGTTACAGCGAGAATGGGGAAAAAAAAAAGTCACCAAAATTTACTTTAAGAACATCACTAGCAAGTTAGCAAGATTGAACGTTCTCGTTGACCAAACCTTATATTGCAACTAACTGAGTTGTACCTGTTTTGAGCCTAAGAGAAGTTCAAGAAATTCAAATAACATACCTTATTACAACCAGGGACTAGATCCTGGAGAATCTTCATCCTTTCACTAATTTTTTCTCTCCTAGCCTGTTCACAAAATAGTTTCCATCAGCAAAGCTCATTCAGTAGCGTGATTATAACGAGGCATCTTTCTTCAGTTAACAAAA
This sequence comes from Erythroxylum guanchezii, assembly GCA_025629825.1. Lineage (NCBI taxonomy): Eukaryota > Viridiplantae > Streptophyta > Magnoliopsida > Malpighiales > Erythroxylaceae > Erythroxylum > Erythroxylum guanchezii. Next base: position 20,604,586 of record JAOTAX010000007.1, read on the forward strand.
CTAGGAATTCTTGGATGCTCTGGATCTAACTCTTCATTAAATCTTATATTTATTAGTTCTTGGATAATTAAGAATATTCCTATAAAAATAATGTTAAGAGGCTTAAAGAGAAATTACTCTTTCTGCTAGACTGTGGCTATCAGTAGCTTGACCCCTTCTTGCTCTTACATGGATGTAATCTTGTTTAGGTGGCTCTGGTGGTTTAGCATTCTGTTCCACAGGCTTATGTGAACAGGTTTCTGTTTCCGCTTTAGAATCACGGTTGTCATCTCTCCTTCCCGATGATTTGAGCCGTTTTGGATCACAGTCATTCTGCCAATTCACGTCACAAGTTGGTCAACTTTTACTATTTCCCAAAACCTTGTTACATTTAATCTTTTTGGTATCAGCAGTTTCTTAATTCCATCTTGAATAGGTTAATCAACCGTATAGTTGAGTAAGTCAATTTGACATATCATCATAGCCAAGTTAGATGAATAATTCAATGGAACATCTTGAAAGCTATTTTACTAACATTAAAACAAGAAAACGAAAAAGAGAAAGCTTTATGAATCACAAGTTAAATCAACATTAATTGAATGAAGTCGACAAAAACAAAAATACCGTTCTAAGGCCATTGCCATTGCTCGTAGAGACACCTTTCCCCGAATCGTGCTCCAAATCACGCCGTTTCCTCGGACCATTATGAGCTCCTCTCGGGCCCGAACTCACCCGATCAGTACTAGAAATTTCCCGACTCGAATCACCAAACTGACCCAAGCTCTGCCCAAACTGACTCCGGCCGGCACCATTCACCGGAACCTGCCAGATCTCCGCCAGATTGTACGACCCATCGTTCATTATTGCTGATGGATCCATAATATCATGAACCTAAAACGACCCAATTTCTGCAACCGCAAGAAGTCAGTTTGCAGTGTTTTTCAAGTGGGAGAAATGACAAGCTTGATCTGAAGTTGAAGTGGAGGTTGGAAGTTAAAGTTTGGAATATAAGTGAAATGGGGTGCAAAGAGGAGAGCGCTTTCTAAGTAGGAAGTGAAATGGATAGATAAACAGATCACATTTATGTTTACAAATGGCAAGTCAGAGGTTTATATGGATTGGCCACAGAGACAGAGTGAGAGAGAAAAATTGGAAGAGCTTGTAAGAGATAGACAGGGAGGGAGGGAGGGAGAGAGAGAGAGAGTGAGCGTTGTGCGTGCGTGATCTCCTTGGACAGTGGAGGTTGGTGCGCTCTGTCTGTCTCTATTCCACCATTCGCTGAGTAATCACTATTACAAATTGTAAAGGAGAGAGGTCAGGAGTTGAAACTTCTTAAGTCACTTCCAGCTTTTTTGTTTTTGTTTATTTCTTTCTATACTTGGATTATCAGCCGTCAGATTACACGGCCACCTCACTTGATTCTCCTTACGCAATACGGAAATGTACTCGCATTGCATTGGTGCTTGCTCTTTTCTTTTAAAGCCCAGATAAATGACGCTTATAGTTTCACAATTATAAATGGATAATGTGATTAAGATGTATTTATCACATCTGCTGACTCTTAAAAGTTGTTGACACTGATGGTTAGTGTTTGTAATATACCGCAATTGGGTGTAATGGGTATTGTCATTTCAGCGTTCCATTATATCATATCTCATTTCACACTTTTTAAGATGCATTACGCTAATAGTACGGAAAGACAGGAAAATTAAAAGAAAAGACTAATAACCAAAAAGTTGGAACATTGAAGGCTCACCAAGATTTCATTATCCGTATAAATATAATGCTCTTTATATGTGAACTCTCTCCAGTGCCGGTGTAAGGCAAAGCTCGTATAATATTAATAGCTGTGCAATTATTTATACGGGCACCGGAGATGCTCTTAGTTAAGGATAAGGCCCACCCACCATCAAGTGGCCTGCTTCTGGGTAAAATAATTTATTCATTGCCCACTAATTGGTGTCTTGTGTCAAGACATTTTGGTCGAGAATAAAAGCTTTATGTACGCAAATAACTCAATTACTGAGGAGGTTGAGGTTGTGAGCTATGGTTTCAATTGAGGAATTAAACACATTAAAACTCATAGTTTCAAATCCCCTTTTTAGGCATTTTAATATTTTAGAGTATTGTCTAATATTTAATCAATTTCTTATATCAAATGAAGCATGTAATGTTTATTTCCAAACGAAATGATTATAATGCCTATTAGAAGCTATTTCTCCCGTCTTAAAGTTCAAAGAACGGCAAATTGCTTTCAGCTTGCAGTGCCAAATTTGGCAGTTTCACGTGCCTTAAAACAATAAAGCAAGAAAAGAGATGGGAATCAACCCTCAGCCTCAGACGCTGACTCGGAGACCAAAAAAGTTAATAACAACTGTACTTATCGGCGGAGCAAGCAATCACAAGGAGTACCGTAGGTCCCACTTGGCAGGGCTTACTCTAGTCTAGAGGTGTTTCTCACGTGTTAGAAAAGGTCACATGCAAGCTTACCAAGGCTAATCGATTTTATGCTTTATCGATTCAAAACATAATATATTTGAAAAAATTGAATGACACATCAATTGCCAATTCCTTTCTAAAATTGAGTGAGCCCTGCAGTATTAAGAAAGAAGCTAAATATATGTAAGTTAATTTTTATCGAACTATAGGACATTCATTTGCTCAATAGGTAAACCAGTGAGAGCTTCATATACGCACAGAATGGCCTGCCAAACCTTCCCGTTTGGAAGTCGAATTTGGCTAGGCATATGCAATAATCACCAGAAAAGAGTTTGCGAATCACAGCTTCTTTTGTTTGGACAAAGTTTCATTACCACCGCGTGTTGGACGAACCTTGTCTGAGCCACTTGTGCGTTCAATCCCATTCCCATAACCATATATAGAAATGCCAACCAGCAAAAGCAAAGTAGGGAGTTCCAATCCATACACAGCCGTGTGCTTGTGGTCATTACCGCTGGAATTTGAGCATGTGGAGAAAACATTTTGAGGTCTAGTCCATTCTTATCTATTTCGTTTCTTTTGGAAATTGCATGTGCCAAATGCAAAACTTGAGGGGTGGCAATTTCGCTGTTTACGTCACAGAATTATCACCACCGAAACATTTCATGTGCCCAATTACTCTATATGGTATTATAAACTCTGCTATACCTCTCTTCCTTTTCCACATAGCTATTAGCCATTAGCTATTGACTTCCCTTCCAAGAAATTGGTTACTGGCTTTGCGTGAGATAAGAACTCCCATTGCTTAGATAGGATTAGAGCTGCTGATTCAAATTTTCGATTTGCTTATTGCAATTAAAAAAGAGTTACACTGCATGTCCCGACGCTTTTCTATTGTGTGAATACTTATCATGACAAATCTCTTAATATTAAATTATTAAACTGTGTTGGTTGTTTAAGAGTTGATAGGTTTAACTTTAATATACTTGAAACATATTATGGTTTTGTTATGTATTAAAAATTAGATCACATCAAACCAATATAAAAGAGAAATTTAAGGTTTAAAAGTTTAATTGATATTGGATTGTTATAAAATGAATGAAAATTAAATTACAATATAAAAATAAATATTTTATTGAAATAAAAATAAAATATCAATTTCTATTAATATATAATCAACTAATAATAAATTTAATATTTTTAATTAAAATTGAATCTAAAATAAGATTATAAAATGATAGTAACAAGCAAAAATTATGTTTTTAAAGGACGATCTGTCTCGTTATCGAAAACTTTTTTTTAGTTCTTTATCACTATCTAAAGACTTATAAACGATGCTTTTATCCAAAATATATGCATTAAAATATTCTATTACATTTAAATAAATTATAATTTAGTAATGTATAAAATTATTTCTATTATAATATATTACACATTCATTTTTCAATATGTTTAAAGTAAAATATCAATTGAGTCTTAACTAATTCGCCGTTGCAAATATTTTTTCTTTATAAATCGCCTTTTTAAGTTTTCTGTAATCAAGATCAAATGACAACTTTTCTTTTTCGATATAAAAGTCAATATAATAAATATCAATAGGATGATATATTTCTTCTCACTATACGCTTTGAAAACATATTAGAGAAACCACTTCTAAATAAAATGTAATCAAGAAAATACTTAATCTCATGGTTAGACTATAAGTGAAGTAAACAAGTTCATTGATTCTTTGATATTCCAAAAAATTCATTTCTTCATAGAGATACATTAAAAAACACTATAATTATATTCACAATTTGATGCTAAAATTGTTTGATTAAGTAACTTAATAATAGGTTTTTTTAATGTTATAACACTTTCACCAAACGTTTTACACCACTTATTTATATTTTAAATTAGAGTAATAGTAAAAATTATAAATATAATATTAATAAATAAAAATGAAATTAAAATTATGAAAACTTAGTAGGCTACATCCTTTTGACCATTAGTTCTCTCTTTGTAGATTATCCATTAAAATTCCTTGAACCTTCATAGTACTATCTAATTTAATTTAACATCTTTGATTGCTCTTCACTGAAAAATATCTTTGTATTCAGTCACATTGAAGAGACTACCTATAATATCAACATTTGTTTAAAAAATAACCCCCTATTAGTCCCACAATTAACGATATTGACATGGCATGTCACATCAATAAATAATTAGACACGTGGCCTATTAGTGTCACATTTGATTAAATATTAAAAACTATAAAATATGAAACCATAAAATATTTTTTGAGTTATCTTCTAACTCTAATATTGTCTCCCTCTCCCACTCGAAGCCACCACCCAACAACATCAATAGTGTTTCTTGCCTAGTAGCCTACCAACTTGAGCATAGTCGCTATTAACATAAGTAGAATCTCTAATGGGACTCAAGTAATGACTTATGTTATATATGTTTTTATATATAGCAAGTATTTTGAACAACTTACAAAAGATTCAAGTTGAGCCAAAAAATTGCAGTTATAGATCAAAACTAATGTCAAACTAAGAGTTTCAAAATAAAAATAATACCAGTATTGACCAAAATAAGCGCCAAACTCGTATTTTAATTAGATAAGGTTTTTTTATTTCAAGATATTATCTTAGGAATTGTATAATTAGGTGTTTTAGATTATTAAAATTCCATATTTATGTTTCGATAGAGATTGATTATCTTTGAAAGTTATTTATTTTTTAACAGAGTTTAGGTTGTCATTTCCTTTATGGCTCTAGTTCTAGGGTTTAAGCCTATAAAAGGCTTGCTTATTGTTGTAATGGGAGCACATCATTATTATTATTGAATTAAAAATCTTTAGATAATATTCTTCAACTTTTTTCTTAGAGAAATCCCAGTGTTAAGTTATTTATTAACTATTCATCTTATCTAACTTGTTTGTGGCATTCAACCCTAGAATCTTATCACCCCAAATCCCCTTTCCTTTTTGAAATGTGGTGATTCATATCTTCTTTTGTGTGTTTTGTGTTTAATTTCTTGGATTAACCTAATTTTGATATAATGATCCTATGTCATGTCATATTGATATTGAATCTTAATAATTCTATAGGTGAGAGTCATATCAAAATATGGTATCAAAGTTAGTTCTATACTTAGATTTTTTCTTGGTATTCTTTATTTATATTTTTAATATTCTTGTAGTTTCCTTTTTATATTCAATTTCCTAGTTAGCGTCATTTATTGACAAGATTAGTTAAAAAAAAATTGAGTTCTTGTTTCTTATTTTTATGATTGTACAAGTTAATAAAAAATTCTATTTAATTAGTTATATTATTTTCCTTTATTGATTAATTCATTCTTGTTGAGTTCTTATTCTTATATTTTAATAAGCATAATTGGGTTTATACAAAATCAATTTTATGTTTTTTAGTTTTCTTATTCCTTGGCATATAATAATGTATTCGTTGATTCGTTTTCCTCAACTTGCTTCTTTAAGATTATTTGACAAATGGGGGGTATCTAAACTAACTTTCCTATTTTGATTGTCCAGTTTTTAAAGAACCTTTAGTCAAGAGTTTATATTGTGAGAAACTTTGAGAGAAGCACGTGGAGTACTCTTTTTACTAACATTTTCTTATAGGTACATTATGACTCAATTCTAAAAGAGAATCTCATCTAAAGATAATGAAGTAAGTAAGGATAAAAGAGTGGGAGTAGATTAATAAGCCCTCATGAAAGTCATACAATGCCAATACAAGTAGCTTTTTCAAGATTTCAATGAATTTTGAGATAAGTTAAAAAAAATATAATTGCTATACCTAGACTATAACACAATTTACCTTTAACTGTTAGGATGGATGACTTAAATGATAGAGTAGAAGTTGTTGCCAACTACTTAGGAGAGTTCAACTTAAGGGGTGGTAAAATAGGAAAAGGAGAAAGATTGGGAAGAAAAAGAGGTAGGTTTGGAGTAAGATATGAAAGGAAGTATGAGGAGAGGGATTATGAGTGATAAGATTTTAGAGTTGATCGCCACTCGAGGTTAGATAAGATTGATAGTTAATATAAACACTAACACTACTACCCAAAGGTTTTTGTTTCAACAATAATAATGATTTTCCCTAAATAAAATAATAAGCAAGGCTTCAATAGGTTTAAAATCTAGAACTAGAGTCTTAAAAGGATATAACAACTTGGATGTAATCTAATTGAAAAAATAACTTTGAGAGATAATCAATCCTTATTTAAACATAAATATGGAATTTTAAATAATCTAAAACAAATAATTATACAAGTCTTAAGATAAACATCATGAAATAACAAATTCCTAACTAATAAATATACAACTTTGGTACCTGTCTTATCCTAAATTGGTGCTAGTTTTGTTTTAAAACTCTCAATGCCTATCATTAATATAAGCCTAAAATCGATTACAAGTTCAAATTTAGCATTAGTTCACTTTTGTTTCTCTAAACTGCAAGATTCAACAAAGAATTACGTTGATTTACATTTGAGTTTAATATCAGTTACATTCTGTAGCCACAATTCTTTATCTTGACTTGAACTTATTATAAGTTGTCCAAACCCCTTTTCATCCCTTCTTTGTATACAAATATATGTACTTTGAGTTGTTACTTGAGTCCTATCAATCTCCACCATAAATAGTGGGAGGAATACTAAAATAGAAGGGAGGGGGAGATAATGGTGCATATGGAGAAATCACCTCCATCAATGAAAATACTTTTCATAGCTTTTCGATTCATGTTTGAAAAAATTTAATGGCCATTGATGTTTGTACAAAATACTTTGTTTTTGCCCCAGCTTTAAGCTTAAATGCACTTTTATTTTGCATTCCTCTAGCTTAATTGTGTTGTTTTGGTGCAAGAATGAAGTTAAAAACATTGGGGAGGAACTTTTGGAAAATGGGTGCAAGTATTATGCAATTTTTGTCTTTAATGTTGAAGCACCAATATGAAGTTATAGCTTCGAAACAGAGACCAAGTTAGAACATTTATTTTATAGCATCAATTCGAAATTATACCATCACTTGAGGAAAAAAATTGAAAAATAAAATCTTGATGCTATAGTGAAAAGAAAATTCAATCTCAATGCTATAGCATCAATATAAGGTTGTAGCATCAAAAGAGGAATGATTGGACTTTGACATTTTTCAAGAGAAAGAAAAGATCATTTAATCCAAGTTGGATAAAAGTAAGATGATTCACCTCTAAACAAAAGAACGATTGAAAGGTAGTATGAGAAAAGGGAAAGAAAAGAAGGAAAGGCTAAGGAGAGTTGAAAAGCTTAGGCAATCAACTGGAAGGCTTGAAGACTCATCTTTAGGATTTCTTCTTCTCTCTTTTCTCCTTACCTCCTTGTATTTTTTCATACTGATTTAGATTGGATGTTGGATTTTGAGTTGTTAAACATGATTAGTGGCTAGTTTTCATTTGTTCTTTTAGGGGATTTGAGATTATAGTGAAGTTTTGATGTTTTGTTAAGTTGAATCTATGATTGCTTTTCATTTCTTGTTGATTTCTCTTCGTTCTTGAATGGAAATCCTTGGCTATGAATGTTATTGCTAGCGAATTTACATCTTTGGGAGAAGGGTGATTTTTCTAGAAAACAGAAGATGAATCAGTCGAATTTTCTTGATATGTTGGGAAACCTAAAAGTTTTAGGAGGTTAGATTTACATTTGTGCTTAATTCCCTTTTAGGAAATTACTTGAGTAAGGGATTATCCTATTTTTCTAACAAAAAATGGTTGGCTCCCCTTTGGAAGAAGGGAGTTAATCACTACTAGGTAAAAATCTATAAGGAAAATTAAAGGCTATCCATAGAGTGAAATTGATAAGGCATTGAAATTTAACTACAAGACTCAAACTTAAAATAACTTTTGTCATAAATTAACTCCATTTTTAGTTTAGTGATGCATTTTATCAGTAGTTAGTCAATTCCTCAACTTAATTAATAAGTAATGAACTAGATTTTCTTTAATTAGTCATTTTATCTCTGTTTTAATTAAGCAAATTCTAGATAAATTCCTTTGCCCAATAGTATCAAATCCAGCTTGGTACACTTTTTTTATTAATCCTTGTGGACATGACTTACTCGTAATGATTTTTATTACTTTGAACGATGCCATTTTACTTATAATTTGCAATGACAAGTTTTTTCCACTATTGTCAAGGAATGATGTTCGAATTTTGTGTCGTTATTACTAATTATGTGTTTATTTTTATTTGTTTCATTTTTAAAAGTAATTTGTTTAAAATTTTTATTTTTTAAAAGTAATTCGTTTAAAATTTGTATTTGTTATCGTGTTTCTTTGTCTTTATATGTAGCTTATGTGTGAGCTGGTGTATGACTAGAACAATAAGAGTAAGATAAATTGTTTAATGCAAAGTTGGAAAGAATGATCAAGCCAATTAGAAGGCAAAAGAGGATGGATAACCAAAAAAAAAAACAATAAGACAAGTTGAGCAAGAAAGAGTTGAAAGAGAAACAATTGAGCAAGAAATGTTGTAAGAGCATCATAAGGAGGAAGCAAGAATTGAAAATGCTAGAGAAGGTGGAGGAAGAATTAATGTTAATAGTCAAGAAGATGCTTATAGAGAGCAACATTATCAAAGGCCAATAAGAGACTATTGTCAACCAATGGTGGTAGTGAATTATTATGGAATTTAATTGCCAATGGTAAATGCACAAAATTTTCATATTCCACCAGGCTTAATTAATATGATACAAATGAACCAATTTAGAGGAGCCCCACTTGAAACCATAAATGATCATTTAGCAAATTTTCAAAAGTTGTGTGATATCATAAGAATGGAAGGTATAACAACATATGACAGTTACCTTACCTTCTTTCCATTTTCATTAAGGGATAAAGCAAAACTTTGGTTACTCACTATTGTAGTGGGAAGAATGGGTACTTAGCAAGAAGTGCTATTAATTTTCTTATGAAATTCTTTCCACCAATTAAAGTAGCAAAAATAAAGGTTGAAATTGAGACTCTTTCTAAGAAGCATAGGAAAGATACAAAGACTTGTTAAGAAGATGTCCTCACCATGGTTATCATGAGTGGGTACAAGCTGAAATATTTTATAATGGACTTAATGGACATTATAGGAATATTTTTGATGCAGGAATAGGTGGAACTCTTATAACAAAGGCTTCAAAGGAAGCTCACACACTTTTTGAGGACCTAACTTCCATTACACTTCACAATGGAAAGAAACCACTCAATCTAACGAAGAAAAAGAGTTAGGGAGGAAAGAAATTGATACTGAAAATCAACAAGAGGAATTAAGAAAAGAGAAAAATGAGGAAGATGATGTAAAGACAAAAGTGGTGATGGTGAAGATAAAAGAAGAACCAAAAATAAAGATCACTCATTCCTTATCTTTAGAGATTTCAAAAGAAGAAGGTGAATGATCAGCTTGCAAAGTTCCTAAGATTTTCAAGAACTTAAAGATCAACATCCCTTTGATTGATGCAATTGAGTGAATTCCAAACTATACAAAGTTCATCAAAGACATTGAGACAAATATGAAGAATTTTGAGATTATCAGACAACGTTGATGACAGAAGAATGCGATGTCTTTTACAAAGAAAGTTGCCACAAATTTTGAAGAATCTTGGTAGTTTCACCATTCCATGTGAGATAGGCAAACTAATTTTAACAAGGTACTTTTTAATATGAGAGACAAGCATAAATCTCATGCCTTTATCCAATTTTAAAAGGTTGGGATTAGGAGAGGTTAAGCCTTCAACAATTTGTCTCCAATTGGTTGATTGGTCACTCACATATCCTAAGAAAATTGTAGAAGATATTTTGGTGAAATTTGATAAATTCATTTTTCCTGTAAATTTTGTGGTATTGGACAAGGAGGAAGACCAAGACAATCCAGTCATTCTTGGGAGGCCATTTTTATCCATAGGATTGACTTTGATTGATGTTCAACAAAGAGAATTTGCCTTAAGAGTTAATGGTGAAAAGGTGGTGTTCATCATTTACAAAACTCTAAAGAACCCAAAGAGCATACCAACCTATAATTTCTTCTTTTTCGATAACATCTCTTCCTTCTTTTCTTTCAAAAGATTCTTTGTTAACTTGTTTAACAGGTATGGAAAAAATTGCTTATGTGAATGATATCAAGTTATTGACGAAATCTCTTAAATTTTAAAGCCAATGAAAAATGTGGAGCATTTTGAACATCTATTTCTAGTTAAAAATGTTGATGATATGAATGATAAGAATGATGCTTCACTTAAAATAGATTTGAAACCATTGCCTAAAAATTTGAAGTATGCATTTTTGGGAGATTATTCAACTTTGCCTGTTATCATTCATCTTCATTGTCATTATTACAAGAGGAAAATTTCTTAAGGTTTTAAAAGGAATTTAGATCTGTATATGGTTGGTTTATTCATTACATTAAGGGAATTAGTCCCTTAATTATAATGTATAAAATTCTTATGGAAGATTCATACACCCCTTACATAGAACATTAGAGAAGACTGAATGTTATTATGAAAGAAGTGGTTAAAAATGAAATTCAAAATGGTTAAAAGCTGATATAAATTAACCCATTTTCAGATAGTTTATGATTAGTCCTACATAATTAGTTCCTAAGATAGGTGGAATCACTAAGGTAAAGGATAAAAATGAGGAAATTATTTCCACTAGGACATGGGTTAGAGGGTTTGCATAGACTATAGAATGTTTAATAAAACCAAAGAGAACTCTTTCCATTACCTTTCATTATTCAAATGCTAAATAGGCTTGTAAGGCATGAATTTTACTATTTCTTGAATGGCTATTCAGGCTAACATCAAGTAGTAATAGCTCTAGAAGGCCAATAAAAGGTTACACTTATATGTCCATTTGGTACTTTTGCATTTAGGAGGATGCCATTTGGTATTTTTTTTGGCCACTTTTTAGCATTGTATGATCGCTATCTTTTTTTATATGATTGAAAATTTTATAAAACTTTTTATGGATAATTACTTTATATGTGGTGATTCATTTGATAACTTCTTACATAACTAGTATCTACTGTTAAAAAGACATCAGGCAACTAATTTAGTGCTCAATTGGGAGAAATGTCACTTTATGGTTAGAGAAGGAATTGTCTTGAGCTACAAGGTGTCCTCAAAGGCAGTTGAAGTAGACCGAGCCAAAATAGCAACCATTGAGAAGATACTACCTCTTATTATTAATATTAAGGTAATTCAATGTTTCTTTCGCTATGCAGGTTTCTACAAATGTTTCATTAAAGACTTCTAAAAAATTACCAAACTTGTATGCAATCTCTTAGAGAAGGACACTCACTTTCCATTTAGTGATGACCGTAACTAAGATTTTGAGTTGATTAAGAAGAAGCCTGTGTCTACTCTAATGGTGATCACTTTTGATCATCAACAACTATTTGAAATAATGTTTGATGTAAGTGATTTTGTGTAGGGGAAGCTTTAGGTTAAAGAAGAGAGAAAATGTTCAAGGTGATCTATTATACAAGTAGAACACTTGAAATTGTCCAACAAAACTACACCACTGCAAAGAAGGAAATGTTGACTGTGGTGTTTGCATTAGAAAAGCCATATCATACATCATTGATTTAAAGGTTAACATATTCATAGATCATGCTGCCATCAGATACTTGTTTGAGAAAAAGTATACAAAAATGATGTTTATCAAGTGAATTCTCCTTTTACAAGAATTTGATATAGAAATCAAAGATAAGAAAGGTTCAAAAAATGTAGTGGCATACCATCTTTCTTGATTAGAGCTGGGTTGGCCAATGCAACAATTACCTATTAAATAATCTTTTCTAAATGAGAAACTATTCTTGATTGAATAAAAATTGCCATGGTTTGCTGACATTATTAATTACTTAACTTATGGGTTATTACCTCTAGATCTTTCATTTAGTCCAAAAAAAAAGGAATTCCTATTTGATGTTAAAAATTATTTGTAGGTTGAGCCTTTGCTCTTCAAAATATGCCCCACTCAAGTGATTTAGAGATGCATACTTGGTGAAGAATTTTAGTCCATTCTTGAGCATTGCTAATCATCTCCTTTTAGTGGTCATTTTGCTCCAACAAGAACCGAAGCAAAAGTTTTACAATCTGGATTCTATTAGCCAACACATCATAAGGATTTTTATACTTTCACCAAAAATTGTTACCAATGTCAAAGGATGGGCAACGTTTCTAAGCATCACGAGCTTCCATTGTCCAATATTTTTTTATGTTAAGCTATCTGATTTATGGGGAACCGATATAGGGTCATTTCCAAAGACAAGTGGGCACTTTTACATCCTTTTAACTGTGGACTATGTTTCCAAATGGGTGGAGGCAAAAGCTTCTCCAACAAACAATGCTGAAGTGGTGCTCCAATTTCTTAAAAAGAATATATTTGCAAGATTTAGAAAACTAAGAGCAATAATAAGTAATAAGGGAACTCACTTTTGTAATAAACTAAAATCTTTTGAATAATATAGAGTTCATCACAGAGTTGCTCTGTCGTATCACTCACAATCAAATGGTTAATTTAAAATTTCAAATAGAGAAATCAAGGATGTTCCTGAGAAGACCGTGAATCCAAATAGAAAAGATTGGGCTTTTAAGCTAGATGATGCTCTTTGAGCTTATAAGACAACTTTTAAAACTCCAATAAGAAGGCCACCTTATCATTTGGTTTTTGCTAAACCATATCATCTTCCTGCAGAGCTAGAATACAAAGCATTTTGGGTTGTGAGAAAAATAAATCTTGTTTGGAGAAAGGCAATTGAGAAAAGAAAATTGGAGCTATATGAACTGGAGGAGTTTCAAAATAAAACATATGAGAACTCAAGGATATATAAAGACAAGACTAGAAAGAGGCATAACAAGCAAATCATGAGGAGAAAATTTGTTCTCGGAGAAAAAGTGTTATTATATAACTCAACATTGAAGCTTTTTCCAAACAAACTCCGGTTTAGATGGTCGGGACCTTTCATTGTGAAAAATGTCAGACCTTTCTGGAGCAATTAAAGTTGAATATGATGATGGAAGATCTTTTAAGATTAATGGGGCACAAGTTAAAGAATTATTATGGTCAAGAGTTGAGGATAATTATAGTGCTTCATCTCAAAGATGTTTAATCAAGTGGCTTAGTCGAGCTAGTGATGTAAAATATAATACTCATTAGCATGCAACCTGATTATATCCTTTTTATTTAGTTCCATTTATCTATTTTCATTAATTGATTTGAGTTGATGTTTATTTTATTTAGTTTTGTTTACTCTTGAGAATGAGAGTTATTTAGAGGTGTGTTTGATTTGTCTCTGTTGCAGGTGAATTTATGGAGAAATAAAAGCTTTGAGAAACCATTTGCAATTTAAGGGAATTTTGGACTTAAGGTAAGTTGAACATTAATGAATTCTGATGGTAGCTTTTAAAAGAAAGAAAAAAAATAAGTGGATTTGAGGTAAAATTTTCTAACTTTAATGAGGTATTGAGAATGACGAGCTAAGTTTTTATAAACTTCTCATCATGCTATTACATTAAAACAATGTTATAACATCGTGTTATCTCAATACGTTAGCTCCAAGCCAATGAAACAACATTATTAGAACTGTCTTTATCCATAATATCAATAACCACTTCGACGCACCTACTCTAACCTAGAGCAACCACCTCAAGCTTTTTATTTTCTCTTGTTAGTTGTAGAGGTGTTTTTATTTGTTTACAATGCCTGCATTTCTTATATAACTACCCCTAATTCTTGCACGTTCGATGTTATAGTGCTACTTCTATGTAGTTGTTGTGTTTTGCCCCAATTATTTTTGCCCTCGCACCAAGCTAATGCACATGCCCCTGGGTGCTTAATTATTTTAGGTCAAAACTCCTATTCAATTGACACAATGGATCCCATCAGTATTTTCTTTCCTATTTTTCCCCTCATTCCCATCTTAATGAATTTCTTACTTCGATTTGCTTAATTTTTCATCATAAGTGAACAATCCTAACATTATCTCTTCAGTTTTGATTACATTTAACTTTCAATTTTAGTTTTAATTTGAAATAGTGATAGCAAAATGTTAAATTCCCTTACAAAGATACAATCTAATTTTTTAGCATGATGAACCTGGCATGAAAACGTTAACATTCTGCTTGTTCTTGCTCTTTATTAATAATTTCTCTCAGAGCTAACACCATTTGAAGTTCATAATCATGCTTATGAGATTCTATTCTTGATGGTATCGATAGTAACTTTTAAAAACATGCGTCGTTTTTGTTCTTACATAATTGAGTGCCATTTTTTTTATGTATGTGAACTTCAAGTTTACAGGTTTTGTTTAGTTTATTTATCCATTTTGAGCCACACAACTTGAATTTGAACAAGCCATTTTTTTTCTCATTCTTGAGCATAAACACTGGATGATAACAAGCAAAGCATTTTCACTAATTATACTGATTGTTTGAAGAAGATTTTTCCTTTAAATATAAGTATAATTTGTATCTTTATATTGCTAGGAACATGTCTAAAATAAAATCCTCCATTGAACAACATATTGTCATGGTTTTATATCTTCATTAAGTTGCTTATTTTTCATAATCCATTATGCATATATTCAGTTCAAAACTTGTAATTATCATGTCTAGAGCTAAAGAGGATTATTGTGCTTCTTGACTTAATGATTTGTTTTTAATTAATTATGTTTCTCCATAAGTTATCTACTTTATTTTGACTTCAATCTCTCTAATTCTTTATATATTTTTCAACCTTCACTATTATAAGAAAAATGGGATGTGATAAAATAAGAAAATAACATATTGCTTAAGGAAAGAGAAAGAGAACACCTCTTCTTCCTCCCCCAGAACAACCCTTACAATTTGTTTCTAATGAAGCTAAGGAGTTATATGGAAAGCATAGTACCAGGATATGACCCATCAAAAAGGTTGTGATTTCAAAGGTCCAAAGAATATCAACATTGTAACATTAGCCAAATTCCACAATTAGAAGAAATGGTGTGACCATCCAAACTTTGCTTCCATCACGTATGTGAAGGGATTTTATGCTAATGTTTTTTGCCAAATGGGAAAGCCAGAAACAGTTAATTAATCATATAACAATTAGAGGCAAGTCAGTCAATATTTCAATAGAAAGAATCAATGAGCATTTAGGAATTGCTTATGCTAGATTGAACTAAATAGGGCTTAATCTCATTCCATATTAATTATATCAAGACCTATATGTAAAAAGAAGTTATGTGGAAGGAAGGAAATGGTTACCCAATCAACTTTTCAATTGTTGAACTCCTTATTAAACTTAAGACTTGGAATTAACTCATTAATTGATTTTGTCAAGTTACTTTACAAGATTAAGCACAAAATGCCCATTTGTTGGCAAGATATTCAATAAAAGCATCCACATGACTGATAAGGATCCAAAGAAGAATATGATCTTCCTAAAGTTACTTATTAACTTAATGGTAGTTGATGGAGTGTCTTTTCCTAATGGTCCTTATAAAAAAAAACACTTTGCCAAGGTACCTATATTATGTGCTCTACTATTGCATAAAGAAGAAGTTGTAAAAGCTAGAAAGTTAAGGATGAGAAAGAAAATGGGTTCTCCAGTGGAGGTTGAAGGACAAGAAATAGATATACAACAATCAAAAAAGTAATTTCACTAGAACTTACACCAATTTATTGACCCAGATTATTTAACTTTGAGAGGGGTAACCTTGTCTTTAAATTAGCTCAATGCAAATATAGCTACATTGGACCAAAAATGGAACAAGACTTCGCATCTTCACCAAGAAATTATTCAAACCCAAATCTTCAATCTTCAACAGATGGTTCTCTAAATAAGTCATTATATCACAAACCACCATAACCACCAATACTTATATGGAGAGTCTAATAAGCCCTCTAACTCCCACTCAAAGCAATAAAATTGATATAGCCTCCTAGATGCACCACTTCATCTTTCACTTTTTATTTATTTTTCTAAACATTGAGGACAATTTTATATTACGTGTGGGGGGAATTTGGTTGCATGTGTATCTGTGATGTTTTGTTAGGTATGGATGTATAGTCTCTGTGGGTCATTTTCTGTGTTTAGCATTAGGTTCATGGCATTATTATGCATTTGTATTTCTTTTCTTTCCATTATTGGTTTCTTTCCATTTCTCATTTCAAGCATGTAGTAGCATGATTAGGATCATTTAGATTGCATTTAGGAATTGATATGTATGTAGGGACCCCAATTGATGATTATTTCTTTGTAGGAACATAATACCATATGCTTAATAATGTTAAAATTTTACAAGTAATTAAAGTGCGCTTTTGTTCTAATGGGTAGAACTTGAACATGGTAAGCAATTTTGAGGCCTAATCATCAATCATTAACTAATTGTGAATATTTCTTTCTTTGAGTGAGCTTTGCTTTGTTATGGATTTATAACTTGCTTAAGAATCTTTGCCAACATACAATTGTCATATATGGCCTAAATAATATAATGGCAAATTTGGTAACACCTCACTTCCAAATAGCCATTTTTTCCCTTTAAAGAAACCCCTTTAAGCCTATGGCATGTTCTTTTCATGAAACCTACAGTAAAACCCTTAACCACTTTCATTTGCCCCCATATTCAAATCTTAAGCTAGCAAAATAATGGGTATAACAAAAAGTATAGAGAGATAATGAGGGAGATTGATAGAACAATTTAACTACAGGGTAAAAAGCTATAGGGTTAGACATTGGTTGGAGAGTTTTGCAATGACTTGAAATTTAGTAAGGAAGAGTGACAGGAACCATGTTTACTTCATATGAAATGATAATTATAAGTTGGCTCAAAAGAAATGTCTTTATTGAAACCTTAATAAAAAAAGTGAAATTTAGTAAATGTCAATTAAAAAAGAAAAATGAAAAGAAGAAAAGAAAAGAAAAAAATGAATAATGGGTGTGTTTATTTGTTTCAAATTTCAAGAGCCAAGAAGAAAACCAGAAGGCTATACATGTTGCGTAGAAATAATAGTTCAAGGAGAGGAAAAAGGGGAAGTTTTAGTACACAATCTAGCTATGTTAGGTCATGAATTTATATTTTTCTAGAAACTTCCACCAAAAAGACCTCCAACAAATGCATTCCATATTAAACCCAGTCCCATTATAACTAAAAAAAGACCATTATGCCCAAGGGTTATCTGAAACACCTAGTAAGGGAGTTTAAGCTCTTTTGTAAGCTTATGGTTGAAATTCCAATATAAAGTGCAGAGTGTTCATTGTTCACATAAGCCATTCAAGGAGGGAAATTGAGTGAATCTTTACCCATTGGAACAAAGACACAACTTTTCTTACTTACATGAAATTTTCAATTATTAAAAAGGCATGGCATATTCTTGATTTCATTGTGGAAGTGATATAAATTGGATAGCTTGTTTATTTTGAATGTTATTCTTTCCTAGTTAGCATTTGCTAGGAACTAGCAATTGACTAAGTGTAGGAGGTGATATTTGTTGGACCCCGACCCTTTTTCTTGAAAATTTGAATTATTAAATGAAATTAAATGAGGAAATATAGTATGATTTCTTGAAATAAATGAAAGGTATAATTGAATTTACGAGCATTTGATGAAA
>JAOTAX010000007.1:20723493-20736345 GCA_025629825.1 Erythroxylum guanchezii
CACAATTTCATCTATAACATAATACATATACAAAAATACTCATTTCATACATTTAATATTTCTAAATTCCACTTAAAAATTGGGGTCCAACAGTTAACATGATTATTTTAATTTTCAAATTTTGTGTTGTTCATAACTAAAATACATAATAATGTATTTAGATTATATGACACATTGTTATGCGAGATAATGCCAGACAACACACAGGATGATATAAATAAAGTTGGAAGACACTTTTCTCGATGGTTCGAGAGATATGTAAGTTTTCACTTACAAATATTTTTATAGTTCATTACCATATTTAAGTGTTGAAATGACATTATACTATTTGATATGATAATTTCTTTTATGTAGGCCTTAGAAAATCCAATAGAGCATAAGTTCATTTGTGATCTTGTAAAGGGACCTTTGCAAACTATTAAATCGTATCCGGTGTATTTCGTTAATGAGCACAAATATCATACAGAATATCATGGTCATAGCATGGAAACAATAAATAGTGGAGTTTTCATACAGGGAGAATTGATGGATTACTATGAAAAAATTATTGAAATACTTGAAGTTGAGTACCCTGCATTGCCAATAAAGCGATGTGCAATATTTAAATGTGTCTGGTATGACCCGACTCCAAATGTTGGAACAAAAGTGCATAGCCGATACAATATAGTTAAAATTAACTACCAAGGAAAATTGAGACAATTTGAATCATTTGTGTTTACAATGTAAGCGAAACAGGTGTGTTATGTCCCTTTTCCAAGCTTGCGATGAGATAAGACAAATTGGTTGGCGGTTTGCAAAGTTAAACCTAGAGATGTTTTTGAATCACATGGAAAAGGAGAGTAGAGAATTGAAAATGAAGTGTTTCAGGAAGATGTTCATTTTATAAATGCATCTGTCACATATGACGATAATGAACCTTTGAATGATTCATCTAAAGAATATGTTGAAATTTCATCTGGAGAGCATGACGAGGGCTAGAGATCTGAAGAGGAGCCAGAGTTTGATTCTTATTCTTCCGAAGAAGAAGATGATTGTAATTTACAATTAAGTTATAATAGCGATTAATTTGTGTTTGTAATTAAATATTTTATTTTTCAGTTCAATGATTTCCTTTTCAGTATATTATGTAAAGTATTTAATTTAAAATCTTAATCAAGGAATGTCAACATGATGACTAGTTCTAGATGGTAGTCATTCATACTGTTGGGAGGAATGTGGCAAAATTGTCCCAACCCAATGAATAAACAATACAGGGAAAATCTCCACTTCATACACTAACACACGTTTGCCTTCCATGACCGATCTTCTACTTCAAGGTGTTTAGTATGATCTGGACAACGTCACGTTCCTTATCATGTACATCTCATTTCCTTTGATGAAGCTATTATATATATTCACATTTGATGGTCTATACTATATGTTGTTTTAAGCTTCCTTGAATCTCGAAGATGACATGTATGCCAATAGAGGCGAGAGCGATGTCACAAGGGTTTATAAATGATTAGGGAGATCGATCTTTTAAAAATTTTGTCAATTCCACAAACCTCGTCTACACATTCACTTATGCATTAATATCCAGTTTTGGTTCGTTTAACGATTTTCTAATATGACATTATCTAAGTTCTATACTGATTGTGTTTTAAGTAAACCTGTTCTTGCAAGTAGTTCATCTGGAGAGTTAGTCTTCCGTACTAAATTTGGCGACTCATTCACTGTATCCTCTACAAGTTATAGTAGAAACGATGTTGCAAGAATGTGTTGAAAAGCCTACACTTGAGGGAAGAAGTTTCACTGTTTTAATTGATACGTTTGAACATGTCAAGACACTACTTAGGAATCCAGACATCGAGGACTCATTTACCTTTACTGACTCTCATGTCATATGGAATCCAAGAAAATAATTATATCATTGTGATTTATCGATGCAATACACTAGACTCAGCTTTAAAGTTGATTTATTTTAAATGTGACTATAAGAATTTGTCAAACAACCTTCCTACTAGTTAGAAGTCAACCTGCGTCCTATTGAATATGAGTTGTTATTGTTCTTGTTCTACGACTTTAATAATTATTAACCTTCTATTTCGTCGTTTGTACTTCAATATGATATTCAACAAACCGCCTTATTTCCTTTTCCATATATTTTGTAAAATATTGAATTCAAATTCTTATATTTGTAGAAAATTCAATAAACATTGAATTTTAGGTAGAAATATGGGACCAAAGAGATAGCGTGAGGTTATGCTGCCCAAGTTCAGACACATGTTCGGAGGTACTTACTGTGAAGGTGGACCGTCATAATCTGCAGCTAGCACTCCATCACCTCCTCCCCCTCTGGGGCCTACAGTTGCAGATGAGGCATCATCTGCTGCTCATCATACTACATCATCCCCAACTTATACGTCATCCACTACCCTTTTATCAGTTATCGGATGAAGGAGACGACCGCTAGCTTGGAGCTGAGAAACCTGATGGAAGAAAGTACATAACAATTGTCAATAATATGTAAGTGAAATTACATTAAACACTTTATATTTTTAATTAAGTTATAGGTTTATCGCCTTTCTCATGGTTTAAAATTACTTCTTATATTAGGTTGATTTCGTCTAGACCGTATTCCAAAAATATGACATCTACATTTAAGGAGAGGATTGATCCTGAGGGTTATATGTGGAAGAAAATCTCCCAAGTCACAAAGGGATTTTACTTTCAGGAGTTTGAGGAACAATAAATTTTTTTTCTTTTTATATTGATTTGTATACATTAATTAGATAAATATTATTACATTATAGTAGTTCAAATTTTTCCCTTTTTTCAGAAAGAATTTTCCAGGGATTTTGCTTTCGACGCAATCATACATAACGTATAGGAGAGGCAAGCTCGTACACATTATCGTGACTTTATTGGTGCGATATACAAGGCTGGTGTACAATCGCTTTATATTTTGGAGCAAATATGGAGTCGTTGGTAGGAGTATTGGACAAAGGCGTAACTCCACCAACAAGCGTGGAGGCCCGAGGGGGAGACAGTCTTCCGTATATACGGGAGGATCAATTACCCACCACGAGCATGCACAAAGGCTTGTAAGTATCTAAACTTGACACTTATATTGTAAATGTTTTCCTTTGTTATATTTAAATTTAAATTGATAAGTGAATGTTCAAATTAAAATATGTGTATTATGGATAATGATAATGGTATAAATGTCTGGTGCCATATATGGCTGTGTTGAGTTATTTTATTTGTTCAACAAGGGAAAATATCATAAAAATAGAGGAAACTTTGTCGAATTTTTTATAAAATCTAGTTGACATCTAACATTTTAGGTTAAATATGTAGGAAAAGTCTATGGGCATGAAGCCTACACCTACTCAGGTGTTTTTGCACACTCACATGAAGAAGCATGATGGTGTGACATTCGTCAACAGCCTATGTAGAGAACTGAATGTATGTGAAATTAATGCTTTATTATTATTTCTTAATAATTATCACTTACTAATATAAACATTGCTTCCTAATAGGACCAAATACAAGAAATCATTCAGCAACAGTCTTAGCATGAAGCACTTGCTGATGAGACTCAGACGTATCTTAATGTTGTGTATGGTAGGGACTGTCGTGGAAGGATCTTCGGGCTAGGTTCATTTGCAAACACATGTTATTCACAATCCTCTACGTCCAGTACAACAACATCTAGTAGACGGTCACAAACTGATCACATCAATCAGCTTCAGACAACAGTGGACACATTGATAGACACCATAGCTCAGCTGAGATAAGAGATGGATGAGGTGAAGGCGAGGGGTAGCATCTCAGAGCATCGGTGGTTACTAGGACATTAGGATTATTGTAGTCATTTGCTTTCAATTACAAAGACTTATTATGTACACTCTAATATTTTTATTATCAATTAAGATAATTTTAACTTTATATCATCAATAAACTTTCTGTTTAAGCAAATTAAATATATAAACAAATAAAATTATTATGTACAGATAATTCATAACTGTTGAAATTATGCATTTATCATAAGATCAAGAAATAAAATTTAATCTCGGGTTTTTTTAAGAAAAAAACTTACTTTTATTTATCGACGGGATATAAAAGACCGTCACAAAATAAGACTATAGTTACCGACGGAAAACCTTAAACCATCGGTAAACTATATGATATTTACTGACCGTTTTTCTTCTTCCGTTAGTAATATTGAAATCTTTGCGATTAGCTGAACTACGGCGTTTACCGACCGTTCTTCTTTTTCCATTGGCAAATTTACTGATAGAAAAAAGTCTTCCGTCAGTACAATTTACTGATGGTTATGTCTGTCCAAGGAAGGATACATAAAATGTCTGTCGTTAAATTTATCTACGGCCATATTAACGACGCCGTTATCCGTCGTTTTACTCTGTCAGTATTTATTATTACCGACTAAATACTTGCGTTTATCGTCAGTTTTTTTCATCAGTAAACAGCAGATTTCTTGTAGTGAGGACATCTCCGACTCAGGCATTAAAAGCGGATAACTTTGCGAATGTGCCATCAATCTAATCATGCTTGGCAATAAGAATATATGTGAAAGCTTTCAGCTTTCTTATCATGCAGCCACCACTCTTGTCTGCAATGATTCCATGCTTGGCAATCCCATAAATGGCGTTGAAACATACGATATTCTCCTTCTTTAAGCATTTCCATTGTCTGCCAGCAGCTCTAACCACATTACCATATTTATGTATCATCGCATTAATTCTATATTTAGCACCTTACTCAATTCATTAGCAGATACGTAAATCTAATTGAAATGATGCACTTTGGGACTCTGATTGAACTCTTCAAAATACATTGTGACACACTTTGATATTACCACTGTACTATTGTGATCCTGGGAATTGCCACGATTGCTATTTATCAGATAACTGCATCTGCATGAACTACATAAGAACAATTTACAAATATTATGCGCAGTGGCAATTGGCAATATAGTCTGCCATCTTCTATTCAAAAAAATTGCACTTTTTTCATCCCAAGGCAATAACTTATACAATAAAGGACACATCTATATATAGGAACAAGAAAGAATGCACTGTTTCCACTTCAACTCCATCACCTATGTTTCGTTTTCGTTGTCATTTTAATTATTCTTTGTTCTTTTTCTAGCAAAGCAATGCCCAAGAACAGAGAGGAAGGAAGGGTCACTTTCTCGACATTATAAATTCTGTTGTTTAAGCTTTTGTGACCTTTAAGTTAGCTATTGAACGTACTACTGCCGAAAGTGATTGGATCTGGATGATTGGGCCGTCGGAATTTTTTATTCCAGATACTGCAAATTTAACTGGATAAACTAGCTTTATCGTGAAAACGCACTTAACCCATCTAGTGTCCAAGACTTCAAGGAAAGAAAGAAAGAGAATACATGCCCATCAATATATGGATTCCACAGAAAACAAACATAAATATTATATACTTAATTCTGTATGGAGCTAAATGTGCTATAACTTTAGGGAAAAGGGGTCTGCCATTAAAGCTACAAGCTCATTGGCGTTTAAATATATTCATTATTTTTGAACATGCAAGTTCGAGACAACACTAGCTGCAGGGCAAATTAAGAAAGTTCACAAAAAATGAAGAGCACCTTTCCACTTCAATTTTTAAGCTGAAGGAAGATACATAGCTGTCAAGTGTCAACAGATATCTAGCTGTCAAAGCTTTAACCTTTGATCGAGTGAGGCGTATTCTTAGTTATATACAACTAAGTTTTCTAATAACATCTCCAATCTTATTTTGTTCTCTGGTAAAAAGCACACGATTTTATAGTGATTTGAAGACTTCTGACTCTCCATGCATGAAAATTATCTTGTTAATCAGTTATATCATGGCTATTGAAAATCGAACAACTTATAGAAACATCAGAGCTAATACCTCATATGCAAGGAATGGACTGCTAACAATTAAGAAAGTTTTGGTTTCCTTCAAAACTTAAGGACAGGATGAGTTTAGAACTTCAATCAATCGTATAGTTGGGGGTCCTAAGATTTTGACAAAAGCTAAATGTTTTAGCACATCAAGGACAATCCCAGATTTTCATCTTTATATGCGTACATATTGATGATTTTTCACTTTATTGACAAATTAAACCGAAGATGGACTCATCTTAAACGCTTTCTGGTACCTGAAATATTCTGGTAAAGCAGTGATAACTTAATCAATCGCATGAGAAATAAGAAGGATTGTAAAAGAGAAATATTTGATCTTTCTTGAGAATTGAATAACTAAAAGATTCATATCCATACGCATCTTGAACACATTTCAAAAAGAACAGTACGCCTGGAAACTAATTTTGTGTTTTTCTTTCTTTCCTTCAAGAGCAAGCAATTAAGTTTCATCAAATTCTATCGACGGCGACGGCTAGAATTAGGCGGAGAATACTCACAGACCACCTCAGTTTCCACTTCTCTTCTATGGAAGCTCCTGTGACACCCACAAGCTGCGCAGAGAAGAGCACCATTAGTACCCTCCTCTCCACTTGCCATGAACTCTCTGCAGCCATCCACCGCATATCCTCCGATGTTTGCTGCATGATTCTTCTGACACTCACCATATCGAACGCTTCTCATCACAGAAGATGAAGTTGCGGATGTTCTTCCAGACCCGTCTTTTTGAAGTACAACTTGGCTCTTCTTCATCATCTTAAAAAACCCTAATCTTGTGCTTGTGTTGGTGGGAATAAAGGAAATGGAAGCAGGAGATTGGTATAAGTGTTCAGTTTGATCGACCAAACGCGGAAGTGGCAAAAGGGCGCTTATATTTTGATTGAGACAGAAGAAAAAGGTTGTACAGTGTAAACTATTCCCTCATATAAACTTTTTGTGGATAAGTCTAAATGAGTATAGCCCTAACCCTAGCTAGCATCTACATTTATAGGAATTAAGAGGTAGAAAAATTCCCACTAGCACTTTATTTTTCATTTGGGAAAAAATAAAATTTCGGCCAAACTCGTGCTTTCAACATGTCCTCTTCTTCCACGTGACTACAACCTAAAGGAGCTTCCACTATTTTGGTGAAAAGATAGCGGATGGTTGGGGTAGATAAAGCAACGACTTTATAGACAAATTATTCCCTTTTACAAAATAAAGAATGCAATTTTGAAGAATCCAATAGCTATCTTCTCAAATTCAAGGATCACTAGTCCTTAAAAAGAATGACTTTCTCCTATTACAAATATATTGGAAACCGGACGTGGTGCGATCTAGTGAGTTTGGACTAGACAAGAGTTATGGTCACGGAGTACGCTGGAATGGTCATTGAATTTGATATCAACTCTCCTAAGACATCACAGAGAAAGATCGATGGAGACTTTTTGGACTATAACAGTAATTAATGTAGAGTGACTAATTGATTGGTACGTACGCTGGTAATAAATAGGGGTGGCGCTAAAAAGGCAAAGTCTCCATGGCCTCCTGTAACTGTGGCAACAACTCCTGTCTAATTATCCAGCATTCTACAAGTTATTTTGATGAATTGAACCATCGCCCACCATGTGTGAATTAAGTGTGTGAATGAAGTAAGCTTCCTGTCAAGGACAAATATAACGTTCCAAAATTTCAACATCAGTAGGGTGCTTTCCAACTTCTGTAGTTTATTATTAGGTTACATGTCATACTCAGGAAGCAATTCGGAATCGGAGTGCAAGTCCACGACAATAAACATGCTTGCTTGTCATTGAAACTAAATATGCAAAATTATAGAAAGCACTTTTAAGCAGTTAAGGAGAATAAAACCAAACCTGTACTTACTTTTACGGGACGGGAAACAGTGTCATTTTCTATAAACAAAAAATCCTTACGTTTTTTTTCCTTATTTTCTAAGAATATGTTTGGCAAGTGAACATGAACAAATGTTTTTTCTATACATTACAAGAAAATATGTATGTTTTCAGCTCTATTTTTGTCTTAATCCTTCTGTTTATAACGCCTTACTGGATTAGCATAACCTTGTGTTAGCAAAAAGTGATAAAAATTGTTATAACAAATCGACTTGACTATTTAATAAGTTTCCATTTTATATTAAACATTATATATGTGCTTGCGTGTTGGAGACAGACAAACAGAGAAGATACAAACGAAATAATTGTGTCTATATCATTGTAGCCCCTAGAGAACATATTTACTGTAGCAGTACCAGACTTTTTTGGAATTTCTGGAGAGTCCTCAAGGCATTATATACTCACAAGGTTAAGGTTTCTTATCACTATTTGCATTGGGTTAGTTACAATTGTGTTTTATTGATAATTATACATTAATAGATATTATCAGTCTAGATTTGAACATCATGTTCTGGTATTTCATTGACTGTTGTTTAATTTGATCAAAATGATAAAGAGTAATTAGAACAATAAGGCAAATTGATCGTTTTCCTTCAATATGCCAAATGCACTCCCATTTTTCAGTCCGTTGTAATACCATTAATGATGCATACGAATCACCGCCAACCTGGCGATAGCCATGATACAAACCTATATGAACTGTTGTTAGATGAAGATAGTGAAATAGAGGGGTAGCTTTGAAAATACGGGTGTGATTATAACTTGGGAAAGTGTTATGCTAAGAACTGTTGCTCCTCACCAACCCTACCCAACTAAGTGAGGCCTGCAGTACCAACCCTATGGAGGATCTTTAGGCTCCACCACTCGTTTTGGCTCCGGTGCTAAAAATGTCCATTGTGGATTTGATTGATGCAATTCTAGTATACAACGGAGTAAGAAGTTAACGTAACTTCTCGCAGCCCCAACCATTTCCTTCCTTCCTTCCTTCCTTCTGTCCCTCTACCCCTGATAAGATTGCAATTAATAAGCTCAACTCAAGAAAAGCTTTCACTTGATGCTAATTTTAGTCCATGATATGTACACCAAATTTTCTTAGCGGACCGTTTAATTAGTTGGTATTGCACTTGATATTGGTATGTACCTTTTAGCATCATCTCATGATAATTATTCTTATTTTTCTTTCAACAAATTAATAAAAAAATCACAAAAGTATGAAGGGAAAAGAAAAGGAACATTACAGGCTAACAAGAGGTGGAAGCAACAAACTATTATGCTACTAATAATTGGTGAGCCATTGGCCTTCAACAAAAAGAATATCCCATCGATCTTTTCATTACGGGGGCCAGCATGATTGCTAAACCATACATGTCAATAATGTGGAGGGCTCACGGATCCAAAGTTGCCCATGCTTTTCTAATTAAGCTCTTTCATTAAAATGAACCACATCTAAAAATGTTATTTTATTACTGTGGCCTTTAAAAATATATTTAACACATAAGAAAAAGAAATTATCACAGATTTCTCATAGAATTTTCAAATAGACAGACAGTATCTGGGCATTACTAAAATGGGCTGGGGCCTGGGAGACACCCATCCGGATCATTCAGACACTGTCGCTTTAGCTTCAGAGAGATAAAAAGAGACAAATTTAGTACTTTTACCATTGTTATATCAAATCCAAAACGGTGTGAGAGGACCACACATCCACTAACCATGCTCGTCCTTTCACCTTTTGGGTACAAGGAAAGCCAACTTACCCCGAGAGGGAGAGAGAGAGCGAAAAGAAACTGAAACGTACCCTAATCTTTATTCCATCACATGTACGGCACGTCGTTTACTATCTTCGTGATTGATTCCTATACCTTTGTAGTCTTTTGGTTCTCATTTATCCTCAAATTGTTCTGGGTACATGTCATGCTCTCCATTACCTACCTTGTAATTTTCATGAATCCTCAAATTTAGTGATCATAAGGTAAAGTTTATTCTAAACACTTTAAATTTTTATAGATAGAGGGCCTCACCCCATTTTAAGGAAGATAATTTAAATTAAAAACTATTTAAGAATTTTATTAATACTTAAAAATATTTCTAAAATTGAAGATATCTTAAAATTTTGTCAAATATACAACACATTATTAAGGCTATGTTTGGTTGGGGGTTATTAATAGAATGAAATATAATGTAATATTATTTTATCGTTTGGAAGGAAGGTTTATAATAGAATGAAATGGGATGGAGGATGAGAGTTTCATATTTACATCTCATTTCATCATAAACAGTAAAAATGATAAACCTCTTATTTGAAGGGTTTAGGATGGAATGTAAAATGATAAACAATTTTTTACTATATTACATTATAAACTCCTTTTTACTATATTACATTATAAACTCTTCTTTCAAACAACATTTTATAATATTACATTATAAACTCTTCTTTCAAACAACATTTTATAATATTACATTATAAACTCTTCCATTCTTCCCAAACAACAATTTTCTAATATTACATCCTTTTTCATTCCATTCCATTATAAATCATTTCATTCTATTAAAAACCTTATGTGAGAACAAATCAAGTGACTTTTACAAATATAAATAAGACATACAGGTAAAATTCAATTAAACGACCTTCAAACAATACTAAAATTAAAGAACCAAGTCACAAAATTTATTAAAAGTGAAAATTGTTTTACTATAATCATTATTAACTTAATGGCTAAAAGTGTATGTTAAATTAATTACTTTTATCATAATATAACTTAAACCATAATGTTTTAAAATGTTTAATTTCAATTATAATATTTTCAAAACATCCAAAAAAATTTTAAGTGAATGGAAAATTAAACAAGATTAAAGTCTCATCAGCTAAGTGTCAAGTCGTCATAGATATGACACTTTTTATTCTTTTTTAAAAATCAATTTGTGAACTCCACAATCATATGACATAAGATATGACACTTTTTATTCTTTTTTAAAAATCAATTTGTGAATTTCACAATCATATGACATAATAGGACTTATATGGATTAATTTAAAAAATAATATTTCTAATCTAATTAATTATTCTATATTTAAATTATATTAGTTAAGTTCTTAACTAAAATCCCTAATGTAACTTGGTTAAGTGTTGAATATTGGTTTTGAAATATAATGTTTCCAGCATATTAAAAGGATAGAAGCAACTGTTTATTACAACTCTGAAATTTTCCAACTAGCTGGGATTCAACCTTAATGTCACAAATTAGATATTCAGGAACAAGGTTTGACCTAATATTCTGTTGACCAATAGCTTCAGATGGTTCATATAACTTATTTACATCCATGAAAAGAATACCCCACAACTTATCCCTTAAGAGATTACTAAAAGTATTACACTGTTACAAGGTTCCAATAAATTTCCAAGAGTTGCACAATCCTCATCAAAGAATAAGCAAATAGAATTCTATACTCATCTTAGTTAAGGTCCTCAAATATAAACATAATTTCAACTTTCAAATAAGAGGCTTATGTGACATCAAATTTTGTTGAGTAAAATCAATAATGCTCAAGTTGTTATACTCTATAGGAATTTCTTATTCAAATATCCCAGTATATAGGAATTTGTTATTCATATAATTCCTTTGAAAGTTTTTAGGAATCAATTATGATTTTTCTTAATTAGATGCCAATTTCTTTCTTTTATCTGTTGTATGTGCAGCCTATATATAGGCTTATTTGTTGAATGAATAAATCAAGTTTTATTCTAACTCTACTTCTCTTCCTTGTCTTACTATGAAACTTTATATTGCAACAATTGTATCTGTAACAACCAGTTCCCATACAAAGGGTTAGAACCCTAGATTTTTGTAAACGAGAAATGGCAACGAGAAATAAGAACAATGCATTTCATACTTATGCATAACAGTAACGTACACACACATGTGAATAGATTTTTATACACATTATAATTACTGTTTATACACTCATCTGACATTTTTGAGTATAAATGATTTTTAAGTGATTATGATGTGAATAGTGAATATTTTGTCTTGAAAATTGATTTGGCGAATTATACTATTGATTTGGACATTTTGGTGAAATTTTAGGAAAATTCTAAAATTATGGGTATTTTTGGACTAGGAAAAATTGCCAAGTGGCAATACAATTAATAAATGGCAATAGAAATTATTGATAAGTGATATTAAGATTTAATGACAAATGTTATTAAAAATTGAGTGACAATTGGATTAGAAATCAAGAGACAAATGGACTAATTATTAAGTGTCACGTGTTAGCTTAAGAAGAGGACTTGTTATTTTGATTTTTTCATGTGGTAAGTGTCATGATAAGTGTCATGACACCTACCAAGGGAATGTTACTTTACTTTTTAAACACACCGCCAATTCATTTACATCTTGTAAGTCATGACACCCACCAAGCAAATGTTACTTTACTTTTTAAACACACCCCCACGTCATTTACATCTTGCAAGACCATCTTTATCTTTGGCTCTCACGTATGCCATATGCTTTCTTTTTCTTCTTCATTTTTGCTTTCTTCTCTCACGACCATCTCATTCTCACCCTCAACACATTAAGCTTTACTATCATCCCTCACATTGCCAATCCAAGATCCTTGTTGTTTTCTTGATCTTGTTACTAAAAACCTAACTTATTCCTCCTTAAAGAGTTTATGATCGTATAAGCTTGGAGGCTAGGGTTTCATGGTAATTTTGAAGAGTTTGGAGTTTTATCAAGTAAGTTCTACTTTGATCTTCATAGGTTGTGTAAATATAAACATATATGTTGATAGTTTGAAGGTGAAATGATCATGATAGTGGAGTAGAATGTGTGCAGAAATATGATGAACATATATATACGTTGATGTCCTGTTTTTGATGTTTATGATTAAACATAGTTTATGAATTGTTTATGAATGATATTGAGCTAAAATGGAGCTGAGAATGAAGAGGCAATAAAGTAGAAAAGATAATCTATGCATAAGATGGTTTGAATGTAACATGTAGGAGTTAAAAATCTGGAAAAGTGAAAGAA
>JAOTAX010000007.1:20736445-20791262 GCA_025629825.1 Erythroxylum guanchezii
TTCACTGTTCACTAGTACCAGTATGCATGGACAATACTAATAAATCCCTATCAATCTCATCCTATGCCAATTTACTAGTTTACTCTTCCTGTCGGGGGTGAGATGTTACAGTTTATGAATGATATTGAGCTAAAATGGAGCTGAGAATGAAGAGGAAATCAAGTATAAAAGATAATCTATTCATAAGATGGTTTGAATATAACATGTAGGAGTTAAAAATCTAGAAAAGTGAAAGAAGAATTTATGGAGTGTGTTAGCTGTAACATTTCCACGTGACATGCACTTGTATTTTATATCATGATCTATAGAGATCCAAATGAGATGATTTTAATTTTATATTAAACTAGATACATATGGCTATATTTTTCATGAAGGAATCGAATTTTAATTCTGTCTCTAAAAGTTTCAAATTTTGGCTTGAAGTTGAGTATTGTGTACTGCCATGGTATGAGCACAGTATGAAGTATTTTGTGTATAACCTTTAGAATACTAAACTAAATTGTGTGAACTTGGTATCGTTAGAAATTTAAGACATATGGGAACATTTTTTAGAAGAATGTATTGCCTAAATACTTCATTTTCCTTGTCAAAATGGCCATGGAAAATTCACCTAAAAATCTGTTTTGAGAAAAGCTGGAATGATGCTTGAATAAGGGATCATCAGGTAGTGCACAATCGTGAAGAAACATCAGGGAGTTGCATGATTGTGAACAAGCAAGATCGTGATAGAGAGGCAACATCAGGAAGCTGCATAATCGTGACAAAGAAGGTGCACTGTTGTTTGAAAGTTTTCAACACTCTTCACTGTTTTAACCATAACTCCTTCTTTGGACCTCCGATTGACTTGAAATTTGAACCACAAGCTCTTCAAACATTTTCCTTCCTCTCTACCAGAATTCATTGTCATCTAAATTCACTAGGAAAGGATTGGTAAATGATTGATTGATGATGTTATAATAATCAAGTGTATTAAGTTATGAACCTTAATGCATGATTGAGTGATGAACTTAGAATAAATTTATATCATTGAGGTGTAAACCTAAGTTCAAATTAGACATTTATGATTTTTGAAGTATGAATGATCATAAGATGTGAATAAAGGAAACATACCTGGAATAGTCAAATTGAGCATGCATTATACATAACACATATACATATGTGTACAATTGAATATTTATGTGATTGTGCAATTAGTAATGTGTGTGCAATGTGTGCATTGCATGATGTGGATACACAGGATAGAACGTTAGCATCCAGACGTTTCCAGATCTTAGAAGCAAATGCTAAACTGGAGCGTACTGTGAGTCGACCTAGATGGTCTCCTCTTAATTAATTATTTTGTTTAAGCATCTGTACTGAATTATTATTGATATGAATGTGAATGTGTTAATTCTGGACATTAATAGTCTGAGGAGTTTAATAAATGTGAACATATTAGAAGTGCTTCATTGAATGTGAATGAGCAAGGAATAAGTGATTCTCAACATAACTGTTGAATGTCGAACTTAGGTCCGATGACATGTGAAAGTGAATATGTAAAGTGAAATAAAGTGACAGATTCATCTTATGTGATTTGATGCATTTCATTACATAAATGCATGATAACATAAAGGCAGTTGTGACCGGAGTGAATAGTCTAAAAGAGCTTGAAGCTCAAAATATACACAAGAGCTACAAGCTCAGTTGTTAATATGCCCGGTATCTACAAAGAGATATGGGACAATATCTTAAACAGGCCCAGTATCCACAAAGGATATGGGCCAGTAAAAAAGCACTTCATCACGACAATAACAATTGGAAGTGAGTCTCATATGAGTTGCATATATAATTGATATGTATGTTTTAAATGATCGAAATGATCTGTTTGACTGCTCTGAATGTGAAGTGTGGAATAAGTGATCCAAGTGTTATGTGATGTTATATGATTATTGGTGAAATGATGTGTATTATATGATGACATGAAGTGTATGTGAAATTGAAGTATAAACTGTTGTGTTATGTAATATAAGTGAACCATCGAGGATGGTCTGCTCACTGAGTTCGCAAAATACACCCTAAAATTGCAACTTTTTTTCAGGCTCAGAGGAGTTACCCCGTTAGACCAACTAGAGTCTAATCACTGCATACGGATAAGAGTTAGAAGTTGGGATCAGTTATAACTAAATATGTCTACAGTCTTTCTTTGTATTTAAAAAAAAGTTGTATTCTGTAGTTATTTTACAGCATTTATGCGAATTGAAAAGTGTACTGACTGTATGACTAGAAATGTTTTGTATTGGGCCCAGATGATCACTGGAATATATGATTATGTGTTAACTATTTGTAACATTTGCGACTAAAATTGTTTTTGAATAAAGTGGGCCAAAAAAGGTTTAATTATTGATTTTCTGCATATGCGTGTGATATTTTCTAAAATTTTGAATTGAGCAGGATTGACTGACTACCCTAGCATGCTACCTTATAAAGTATGTTCTCAAATACCGATGGATTGTTTGGGAATATGTCCTATAAGAGTGAGGTGCTACAGTATCAGAGACACGGAGTATGCTACAGTCTTCTTTTCATAAATAGATTCCTATGGCAACTAAAAACTTTTTCCAACATGCAATTCTTTGCTTTGATGGTCATTATGATCAATGGAGTATGCTAATGGAAAATTTCTTGAGATTAAAAGAATATTGGCAAGTTGTCTCATATGAAGTACTAGATTCAATATTAGCAATGTTAGTCACACAAAAGATAGTGATCAAAAACTGGCTTCAGGAGGCAACAATGATCAAAATTGTCAACAAGAATACCATAATAATCAATATCAAAGAAGAGGATGAGGACAAGGCTACAATCAAAAATCAAAGTCATTTGATAAGTCCAATTTAAATGTTTCACATGCCATCAGTATAGCCATTACTAGCTAGAATGTCAAACCAATATGTCTAAAAGAAATAGTTAAAAATCTCATTCTGTAGTAAAGGAAGAATATGAAGAAGTATCCTTGCTAAAAGGTTTGTCATAATAAAGGACATATCTAACAAAAACTTATGGTACCCAAACTTAGGTTACATCGATCATATATGTGGTGACAAATCAACATTCTCCAACTTAGATGAGTCGTACCCTGATAAAGTAAAATTTGGTAATAATTACAAATTTTGTTTTATAAGAAAAGGAAATGTAACAATTCAAACTAAGGGAAGTGTTGATCAAACTATCCCTAATGTTTTGATTATTCCATAATTAAAAACAAACATGCTTAGTATTGCCCAACTTCAAGAAAAGGGATATGAAACTTTTATCAAAGGAGGAGTAAGTCGAATTTAAGATAAAAAATTAGGCTTAATCACTCAAGTCAATATGATAACAAATCATATGTTTCCACTTTATCTATACAAAACTAATCATTCATAATTTTCAGCAAAATTAAATGATGCAACATTACTACGACACTTTTGATATACGCATCAAAATTTTGGTGGACTAAGAACACTGCAACATAAGTGCATGATGACTGGTCTTTCTCAAATAATAACTCCTTCTAGTGTTTGTAAAGTCTGCACAATCAGTAAATAATATTGCAATCCATTTCTGAAAACAACTTCTGAAGAGCAAAGGTTGTATTGGAGCTAGTTTATTATGATTTTTGTGGGCCAAAAAAACTTTGTTCTAATAGAGGTAAAAGATATTTAATCACCTTCACTAATGATTTCATTGAAAAAAAATATGGGTTTATTTCTTGCTGGAGAAATTTGAAGCCTTTATGGTTTTCAAAAAATTTAAAATGTTTGTTGAGAAAGAAGTTCACAACTTGATAAAAATACTTTGAACTGATTGGGGAAGAAAGCATGAGTTGGAAGAATTTGCAAATATTTGTGATAACTACGAAATCAAGAGGCAACTTACAACAACATACTTGCCCCATCAAAACGGTGTTTTTAAAAGGAAGAATTGCACAATCTTTAATATAGTGAGAGGTAATTTGATAAAGAGTGGAGTTCTAAGAAGTTTATAGCTTAAACCAGTCAATTGGAGGGCTCATATACTAAACAGAAGTCATATATTTGCTATTCAAAGTATGACTCCAGAGGAAGCATAGAGTGGAAAAAAGCCAAGTCTTAATCACTTCATAATTGTTACGTGTATAAACAAGATGACAAGAGAGAAATTTGTGTTTTTCTTGTTGTTAGTGATCAGTCAAAAGCCTATAAATTATATAATCCCAACACTAAGAAAATTGTTATTAGCGATAATGTGATACTTGATAAAGATGTAACTTGGTCGTGCAATACAAATGGAGTTCAATAACATATTCTAGTGGATGTTGAAGATGAAAAGCAATAGCTAGAGGAAAATGAAACATTACAAACTCCAACTCCCACACAAGAAGAGGAAAGACCTCAATGTCATAAAAGGAGACCAATATAGATGTCAGATTACGAGGTAGCCAAAATTAATTAGTATGATGATCCACTCACTCATTTTGCTCTGTTTTCTGATGATAATCCCATAAATTTTAAAGATGTTGTCAAAGAATTAAAGTGGAGAAATGCTATGGATGTGAAGATTGCAACCATTGTCAAAAATAATACTTGGGAGCTTTATGATCTTCCAAACGGTCATAAAATAATTGGTGTGATGTGGGTTTAGAAGATAAAACTAAAAGAAAATGGAGAAGTTGATTAGCACAAGGCGTAACTTGTGGTCAAAGGGTGTAAGCAAGAATTTGGAGTTGATTATAAATTAGCCTTTGCTCCAGTTGCACGACATGATACAATTTGATTGATAATTGCAATAGTAACACCAAAACTGTTGGCTTATCTTTTAGTTGGATGTGAAATTGACTTTCTTACATAGAGACTTGGAAAAAGATGTATTTGTCAATTAACCACCTGGTCATATTAAGAAGGGTGATAAGCATAAAGTGTATAAATTAAAGAAAGCTCTTTATGTACTAAAACAAGTCCTATATGTTTGGTATATTCACATTGAGACTTATTTTTGAAAATATGGTTTTCACAAGTGTCCATATGAGCACACACTTCTTGTTAAAACAAAAAACGAAGGGACAATGCTTGTTGTTTGCTTATATGTAGATGATCTTATATTTATTGGAAATGATGCTATTATGTTTGGAAAATTTAAAAGGTTCATGATGGTTGAATTTGAAATGTCTGAGTTTGGTGTGATGCATTATTTTCTTGGTCTCAAGGTAGTTTAGTATAATGCTAGACTATCAATGTCCTAAAAGAACCATACATGGGAAATCTTGGGCATATTTCAAATGAAAGAATGTAATCATATAGGGACATTGGTGTTTGGATTGAAGTTAAACAATGATCATGAAGAGAAGAAGGTGGACAACACACTTTACAAACAAACTGTGGGTAGTTTGATATATTTAACTACAATAAGACCTGATATTATGCACTTTATAAGTATGATCAGTAAGTACATGGAGAATCCAATATAGAAGCATCTCTTAGCTTCCAAGAGAATCCTTTGGTATTTATAGGAACTAGAGATTGTGAGCTATTCTACAAGAAGGGCATAACGTCATATTTAATCAGATTTACCAATAACAATTACATTAGAGATCAAAATTTATGTTTTCATACTAGGATCAAGAATTGTTTTACAGTCATTTAAGAAGCAAACAATTGTTACTTTTATCATCTATTGAAGTTGAATTTGCGCAACAACCTCATGTGCTTGTCAAGGCATTTGATTAAAGAAAATTATTGAAGAATTGCATTTGAATCAAAAGGAACCTACTACAATTTATTGTGGTAATAACTCAAGCAACAAAACTGGCAAAAACCCAATTACACGTAGAAGAAGCAAGCATATAGATGTGAAGTAACATTATTTACGAGATCTCATCAATGAAGGAGTGATTCATATCATTTTCAGCAAAAGTGAAGACTGTATTGTCGACATTTTTACCAAACTCCTCAAATTGCCGTTATTTTTAAAAATTAGAAGATTACTTGGTGTTTGTCAAGTTTGAGAGAGGGCACTTTCATGCGTAAACTGATTGTCAAAATATGAGTTTAATAGAGGAAATGTTAAGTAAAATCAATAATGCTAAAGTTGTCCTACTATATTGGAATTCCTTATTCAGCTATCATGGTCTATATAATTCCTTTACAAGTTTTAGGAACCAGTTCTAATTTTTCTCAATTAGTTGCCAATATAGCCTGTATAGATATTCTTCTCTACTGAATGAATAAATCAAGTTTTACTCCTAACTCTACTTTTCTTCCTTGTCTTACTGTGAAACTTTGCATTGCAACAAATTTTGCTAGGTTTGTAGCAGTAGATCTGCTGATAATGGGCATGTCATCTTGACACAATTTTATCAATGTTATTTCTCTAAGTTCTAATCTTTTTAATATGCAGTATGTATCATGTAACATGGCAATATTATCTTTTTACGTTCAAATTGTAGTACCAAAACAAAATATTCTAGTTGAAAGTCATTTTCGAGAGTAGCATATCTAATGTCAGAATGTGATCAATTAGTAAATGCACTGCAAGAGCATTCGTTAAACTTGTTCAAGGGCTCTCTCGTGAAGAGGTCGGGGAAGTGAAAATTTTACTATTCTTGGACTACGAATATGTGCAGTTCTGGACTCGTGTGAAAATGGCCCAAGTGGCATAATTCTAAAACGGTATACTGTTAAAGCAATTAGTTTTGGATGTCTAATTTCTAATTTTTCGTTTTTAAATTTGGTAAAAATATTTATTTGTTTCAAATTTTTATTTTTATTTGTATTTCTAAGTTTTGATGATTTATGAAAATCAGTAATTTTTATTTTTATTTTTATTTTTACTTTTACTTTTGTTCTTTTATAATTTAGTATTAGTGAAATATATTATATAATTATTTAATATTAATTACAATTAAAATTAAAATTATTTAATTCATTTTATTAATTATATTTTTAAAATTTTTAATAATTATATAATAGCTATGTTTAAAATTAAAGAATCTAAAAAGGGATAAATTTCAAAATAAAATTGGAATTACAAATTGAAATATATATTAGCAAAATAGACATTAGTCTATAAGTAGACTCTTCACTTATTAAATATTTTAAATAAAATATAATAAATATTTATCAATAAAGTGTAAGAAATCAAATAAATTATTTAGTATATTTATATTTTATTTATTATTTAATTATTATTATTATTATTATTAGTTGTGTAAATACATTAATATTAATAACAAAAAATATTTGTATTTTGATTAAAAATAAAATCAAAATCACAAAGTGAAAATAAAAAATTGCAAAAAAATAAATAGAACCAAATATTTCAATCCTTTCGTTACCCGACGTTTCTGTGTAACAGGGGAATTTATTCATAGCACGTGTAGTTTTTTATTAATTAAAAATAAAATATCTAAATATTACTCAACCCATAAGACTTTAGGCCAAGGAGCTTTCAATATCATATTTTATACTACTCCCAATATGTTAAGCAGCTATATACATCCTATCCCTTTTCAGTGAATTTGCTAAAAAGATGCCTTTCCTCTAATTCATTTGAAATTGGAATCAATTAACGTCAATGCGTTTGCAATTGGAATAAGACAGAAAATAGAAAACAAAGAAAAGGACTCGACAGATCTGTATGGTGATGCTTACGTGCAAGAGAACTAGTGACGCAATTATTCATGTGGACCAATCTCTAATTTGGTAGTCCCATTAAATAAACAAGCTAATGACGGGGACCTCTGCCGATTGGGTTCTGGTTTAATTACATTGGGTTGTCTTTGTGCTTGGGTTAGAGTATCATATTTTCGTGTGATGTTCTAATCCCGTGTCATTTAATTTTGTCAACATATTTATATGAGACCTATTTTTGATAGGATGTTCCAACCTTGTATTATTTAATTTTATCCACATATCTATATGGTGCCTATATAAATATTTGGATGAGGTCTAATGAAATAAGAAAGAAATTGATTAACTAAAACAGAAGATCTAACCTCCTGTGCTTAACTATAATCAAAAGTTATAATTTGTATAGCTGTTAGTTTATGCCCTTGCAACCAATTAATTGGATGCAAATTAATGTATGAAATTATTTTGAGTTAATGAAAAAGTATTATTTATCTTTATATATTAATTTAATTAATATTTTATGTTTTAATACTAAACATAAAATCCTTAGAACAATTACTGTGTAATTGAAATTATGATGAGATCATAATTATGAGATTCAGTTTACACTTATATATTATTTCTAAATGTTCATAATTATAGTTTCATCAAGACTGGATATTGTTAAAAAGGTAAAACTAGCACATAATATGTTTCTTTCTTATAAAAAAGTTATTGATCTCATAAATTAAAGTATAAAGATACTTAAACTAATATGTGGGTGTGATCATTAGAAAATAAGTCACTGAACTGACCTGATTATGAGAATTCCGGATGAAATATTACTTATATGTCTATGAATTATCTCGTAATGATGGTTGTATAATTGATCCTTAGACTTGAGATTACCAAGGTATCTAGTGTGAGAATTACTGTGTTTTGATGCTACTTATAAATCATCCTAGGATAATTCAGTCAGTAGTAATTAGATACAATATAAACTATATGTAGATAGTTGAGTAAGTCAATATAGGATTTGTCACTCTAAAGTAATTAAAGAGAATATTCTAATGTTCTTGATTAGTAATGATTTATGGAATTCTCTAACTAGAGTGAATTGATATTTGACACGGAGTTTTCAAATTTCAATTATAAATCAATTACGAATTAGCAAGAACGGTTATGATTGGATGATAAGAGTAGTCACTGTATCCATACTCTATCCAATTAGAATATTGAATGGTGAAAGGATTAAACTATACATTATAGTCATGCATGGACATGTTAAGTCAATCACTTTGACATTCCTGATATTTGGGTAATCATGACATGTTGCTAGACGTCAATTATGATTTATAATTATAAATAACTTAATTGGAGAATTAAAGATAAATTAAAAGAAGTTTTAATTTATCCAATTCTAATTGTGAATTAGAATTATAATTTATAATCATTGCCAATTTATTAAGGACCTAATAAGTCACACATCAAAGAGCAATTTGTGTAAGAAAAATCAATTTAATTAAGTTAGACTTAATTATAAAGAGCAATTTATGTCTTTTAAATGTTTTTAAACCCTTAAATTTTCAATTTAATTAATTTAATAGAGATTAACTTAATTTATACTTCAAATTTTAAAGGCGTTTTATTATAATTTTGATAATTGATTTCAAAAGGAATATTTATTAGGAAAGATTTTGGAATTTAATTTAATTTTTCAATGGTTGAATTATTAAATTAAATTTATTATCAAATCAATAATCAAAATGAAGCAAAAGTTTTAAATAATTTCTTTCATAATTTGATTATGATTGAAATTATAAATATAATGAGATTATATTACTTTGATGAGATCAGAAATTTTTAAAATTTTAAATCCCTCAATAAAATATTAAGTACATGTTATGCACGTGATAGTTGTCTTCCATTATTTGAGAATAAAACTAGAATTCCGTTTATTGTTTGGCTTATTGAGTAAACATAAGGTCACTTTAACCCTGATATGTTTTATCTTAAATTAATGGGTTCTACTTAACTAAAATTGTATGATTTGAATGAGTAAACTCATGATCATATAAATTTAGAGGTAGGGTTAGGAATAATATATGTGATATATTTTTGGCAAAAGTTGTCACCTAACGGTTCTATGAGTCATATGAGATGTGATTGAAAAGTTATTTTCTACCTAATTTATTTTAGTTTATTTATTGAGCAAACTCAAGATCAATTAATTTTAAATAGGATCCTAGCCCACTAAGAAATTATTTGATAATTTTTTGATATAACAGTAAGGGCTATTATTTTGAAGAAAATAGTGCGAGTAATCAAATATTTTAAAGTCCTTATTTTATTTTATTTTTTGATATAAACTAATATATGCTCCTTTTTATGTTTTTCGGTTATTGAATTTGAAAATGAGTACCAACCTGACATTGAGAAGCATCATGGATGCTAACAAGTTGACTGGACCCAACTTTTCGGACCGACTATGAAACTTAAGAATAGTTCTAAGGTAAGAGAAGAAGTTGT
Organism: Erythroxylum guanchezii; assembly: GCA_025629825.1. Taxonomy (NCBI): domain Eukaryota; kingdom Viridiplantae; phylum Streptophyta; class Magnoliopsida; order Malpighiales; family Erythroxylaceae; genus Erythroxylum; species Erythroxylum guanchezii. The sequence goes on from JAOTAX010000007.1 coordinate 20,746,579, forward strand.
ATGTTCTTGATACTCCTACTCTATCAGAACCTTGTTCAGACACAACTTATGAAGACTGGGAGAAATATCAGTGTTATATTAATGACATTGAACAAGCCACATGTGTGATATTAGCTAGCATGTCTCTTGAACTTTAGAGGCAGCATAAGAACATAGATGCACCTACTATAATAATGCATCTTAAGGAGTTATTTGGTGCACAAAGTAGGGTGGAAAGATATCAAATCTTCAAGGCACTATTTCAATGCAAGATGACAGAAGGATCTTCAATCAACTTTCATATGCTGAAGATGATTAGGTATATTGAAAAATTGGCCCAATTAGGTTTTGTCATGGATCACGAGTTAAGTGTTGATCTGGTGTTGTAATCTCTGAGCTCAAACTTTTCACAGTTCGTCATGAACTTCAACATGAATCAGAAGGACATGACATTGCCTGAACTGTTGAACATGCTTAAGACTGTAGAAGGGTGCATTAAGAAGGAACCCAGTTCTGTACTTGTTGTCAGTTCTTCTAAAAGTAAGAAAAATGGCTTTAAGAAGAATAATAACAAGAAACGAAAGGCTTCTACTAATGTAGTAAAGGCCGAAGGAGGTATTAAGAATAAGAGCAATGATAAGGTCATATGTTTTAATTGTGGAGTCAACGGACATTGGAAGAGGAACTGCTTATCTTATCTTGCTAGCCTGAAATATAAGAAGCTTAAGGAAGCTGTCTCTTCAGGTATGTTTATGATTGACATCAATCTTTCTACTTCTATTTCACAATTTTGGGTATTAGATACCGGAAGTGATTCTCACATTTGTAGGTATTGAGATAGTAAAGCGTTGAGAAAGGACGAAATGGACTTACGAGTTGGTAATGGAGCAAGAGTTGCTATATTAGCTGTTGGAACTTAGCATTTTAGCTTTGCCTTCTGGTTTTGTAATTAAACTAAATAATTGTTATTATGTTCCTGTCATCACAGAAACATTATTTCTATTCCATATTTGGACATGAATGGTTTTGTCTTCAATATTAAGAATAATAGTTGTTTTTTTACAAATGGTTTGTATGAATTAGATCTTGAAAGACCAATTCTACAAATAAATAGCAAGAAAAGGAGATTAAGTGACCAAAATCCTTCTTATTTATGGCATTGTAGGTTAGGTCATGTTAATGAAACAAGAATCACGAAGTTACATAAAGAAGGATATTTATATCCTTTCGATTATGAATCATATGAAACTTGTGAATCTTGTTTAATGGGTAAAATGACCAAACTTCCCTTTAGTGGAAAGGGACAACGTACTAATGAGTTGTTAGAGCTTATACATTCAAATGTATGTGGCCCTATGTCTACTCAAGCTAGAGGTGGATTTTCATATTTCATAACATTCACAGATGACCATTCAAGATATTGTTATGTGTATTTAATGAAATACAAGTCTGAAGAATTTGAAAAGTTCAAAGAATTTAGACTTGAAGTAAAGAAACAAACTAGCAAAAGCATTAAGATGCTTAGATCAAATCGAGGTGGTGAATACTTAGACCACAAGTTTCTTGGTTACTTAAAAGAGAATGGGATTCTCTCACAATGGTCTCCTCCTGCAACTCCACAATATAATGGAGTTTCTGATAGGAGAAATCGTACATTATTAGATATGGTACGTTCTATTATGAGTCATACAGTCCTTCCTATTTCCTTTTGTAGATACGCAATTGAAACTGCAAAATATCTTCTAAGTAGAGTTATATCTAAATTGGTTGATAAGACACCATATGAGATATGGACTGGTAGAAGCCTGGATTATCACACTTAAAGATTTTGGAGATGTGAAGCGTGCTATATCTGATAAGCTTCAAGCTAAATTAGATAAATGCAAATTTGTGGGATATTTGAAACAGAGTTTCAGTTATCAATTTTATCATCCTCTTGAGCAAAAGGTGTTTATCTCAAGACATGCTATATTCTTAGAAAGATAATTTATTCTCAAAGAAAGTAGTGGGAGTGATGTGGAACTTAGAGAAGCTCTAGAACTAAAAACACACATCCAAAAGGAACAAGAACCACAATTTGATACATTAAATGTACGATCAATAGTTCATGAAACACATAGTCTGCGACGGTCTAGAAAGGTACGTCATCCTCCTGTTATATTAAATCTACATATAGAAAAAGGAAGTGATGGTGCTTACTTATGAATGAAGAACCTACTAATTTTAAGGAAGCAATATTAGATATCGATTCTTTAAAATGGCAAGAAGCCATGAAATCCAAAATAGAATCCATGTACATTAACCAAGTATGGACTTTGGTGGATGCATCTGAAGGTATAATACCTATTGGGTGCAAATGGACTTTTAAGAGAAAAACCGACATGGATGGAAATGTACATACTTACAATGCAAGGTTGGTGGCAAAAGGTTACAGACAAAAATAAGGAGTTGATTTCGATGAAACTTTTTTGCCAGTAGCAATGCTTAAATCCATAAAGATATTATTGGCTATAGTTGCATACCATGATTATGAAATTTGGCAAATGGATGTCAAAACAGCATTTCTCAATGGAAATTTGCAAGAGGATGTGTATATGACACAACTTGAGGGTTTTGAATCCAAAGAATTTCCCGATCAAGTATGCAAGCAGCAAAGGTCTATTTATGGGCTGAAGCAAGTATCGTGGAGTTGGAACATCCATTTTGATGAAACAATCAAAGCGTTTGATTTTATAAAAAATATGGATGAACCTTGTGTTTACATGAAGGTAAGTGGGAGTGCAGTCGTTTCCTTAGTGCTTTATGTGGATGACATATTGCTTATTGGAAATGACATTTCAATGCTCCAATCTGTTAAGATATGGTTATCTAAGAACTTTTTCATGAAGGTTATGGGAGAAGTAGCTTATATATTAGGAATAAAGATCTATCGAGATAAATAAAAAAGGTTGCTTGGGTTATCTCAATCCACGTACATAGACAAAGTACTAAAGAGGTTTAGCATGGAGAATTCCAAGAGTGGATTCTTACCCATATCACATAAGATTTCTATCTCACAGATTATGTGTCCAAAAACAAAAAAAGAGAGAGATAAAATGGATTGTTTTCCATATGCTTCGGCAATTAGATCAATCATGTATGTGATGCTATGTACTAGACCAGATGTTGCTTATGCCTTGAGCATAACAAGCAGATATCAAGCTAATCTCGGTGAGGGTCACTGGACAGTTGTGAAAAACATCTTGAAGTACTTGAGAAAAACTAAAGATATTTTTCTAGTCTATGGAGGAATTGAGCCGAGAGTTCAGGGTCATTCAGATGCTAGTTTCCAGTCTGATCAAGACGATAGTAAATAACAATCAAGGTATATTTTTACTCTTTGTTGTGGTGCAGTTAGTTGAAAGAGTTCCAAACAACCAACCAACGCAGTTTCAACAACTGAATTTGAGTATATTGCAGTTTTTGAGGTAGCGAAGGAAGCAGTTTGGATCAAGAAGCTCATTACTAAACTTGGAGTGGTTCCTAGCGTTGTTCATCCGATAGTAGTGTACTGTGACAACAATGGTGCTATTGCACAAGCAAAGGAACTCAGGTCTCATCAACGGTCCAAACATATACTCAGGAAGTTTCACTTGATCAGGGAGATAGTGGAGCGGAAAGACATAGCATTAGAGCGAGTTTCCACTGAACAAAATCTAGCAGATCCTTTTATTAAGCCATTGTCTCAAAACAGACATGATCGACATATGGACGTATATGGTATTAGATTTTTAGGGGATTGGCTTTAGTGCAAATGGGAGATTGTTACTTTATGCCTTTGCAGCCAATCAATTGGATGCAAATTAATGTATGACATTATTTTGAGTTAATGAAAAGGCATTATTTAACTTTATGTATTAATTTAATTAATATTTTATGTTTTAATACTAAAGATACAATCCTTGGAATAATTATTGTGTAATTGAAATTATGATGAGATCATAATTATAAGATTCAATTTACACTTATGTGTTATTCCTAAATGTTCCTAGTTGTAGTTTTATCAAGATTGGATATTATTGAAACGGTAAAACTAGCACACATTATATTTCTTTCTTATGAAGAAAGTAATTGATCTCATAAATTAAACTATAGAGATACTTAAACTAATATATGGGTGATTATTAGAGAATAAGTCATTGAACTGGCCCGATTATGAGAATTCTGGATGGAATATTACTTATGTGTCTATAAATTATCTCATAATAATGGTTGTATAATTGATCCTTAGACTTGAGATTACCAAGGTATCTAGTGTGAGAATTACTGTATTTTGATGCTACTTATAAATTGTCCTAGGATAATTCAGTCAGTAGTAATTGGATATAGTATGAACTATATGTAGATAGTTGAGTAAGTCAATATAGGATTCGTCACTCTAAAGTAATTAGAGGGAATATTTTACTGTTTTTGATTAGTAATGATTTATGAAATTCTCTAGCCAAAGTGAATTGATATTTGAAAGGGAGTTTTCAAATTTCAATTAAAAATTAATTACTAATTAGTAAGAACGAATATGATTGGAGGATAAGAGTAGACACCGTATCCATACTCAGTCCAATTAGAATATTGAAAGACGAAAAGATTAAATTATACATTATAGCCATGCATGGATAGGTTAAGTCAATCACTTTGACATTCCTAATATTTGGGTAATCATGATATATTGTTGGACGTCAATCATGATTTATGATTATGAATTATTTAATTAGAGAATTAAAGATAAATTAAAAGGAGTTTTAATTTATCTAATTCTAATTATGAATTAGAATTATAATTTATAATCATTGCCAACTTATTAGGAACCTAATGGGTCACACATCAAAGAGCAATTTGTGAAAGAAAAATCAATTTAATTAAGTTAGACTTAATTATAAAGTTTGAGAAATTTTAGGGACAAATATGATATATTTGATTTTAATAAAATTAAATTAATTAGAATTAGAATTTGATTTTAATTATAATTAAAGAGATTTAATTTTAATAAAGGACTCTTATGATTTTTTCTATTTAAAGGGAAGAGCTTTTTAGAAGTTAGCACTTTTTGTCTTTTTCCTCTTAAATCAGTTTGAGAATTGCTCTATGGATATCATCAGAGGTTGGACACTTGAACAGCTCGTGATTGATCAATCGGAAAAAGTTTCAAAGATTTTTTAACAGAAAAGCGAACAACGTATGATTTATAAATTGTTTTATGTTTTATTCAAGTTTATTCAATTATCGGGATCTACTCGGAATCTGTAAAATTTTTATTTTCCGCTACATCCGTGATTTGATCGTAGTCGGATTCCAACAATATTTACCTACCATTTCATCAGTTTAACCACCGAAACATGAGTATATATGTATATATGAACGGTAGCAGAGTCCTTATATATTTCGCACCTTCTCTATTACTAAAATTCTAATCAACCAAACAATAAGAGAATACATGGAATTAATATAAAAAATAATGGTATTTATGTTTGATAATAAGTTGAGTTAAGTATATTCTGATTTTTTTTATAATTTCATATTCTATTTAAAATTCAATTAAATTTATTAAAAATGTGAGTTTATTTTATATTTTATTTATTAATTTTAAAGATTAAATCCATGCAATACGTACCAAGACCTTACTTACGTATTCCAAATTAAGCGTGAAAAGGAAATAAACTAAAAAATGTGGAAAATACCTTATTTCGGTTCTTCATAACCTCGAGCGAGCTTTCCGAAGCCGAAACGAGTACGGATCTACCTCTATTTTTATAGGAATTACTCACCGGGACACGAGCAACGTTTTTCTATAGTTTTCTCAAAACGTAGACTCTCTTAACGGAATAGAGAATCTTGATACTTACAAATAACATGAGCAACTGTAGGGAATCTTAACCTTTATATATAACATTCATATAGACTTTTTCCATCACAGGCTAAGTATGATTCCAATCCATGCTGATCAGGATCTATTTTTCTCTCGAATTTCGACTCATTGACTTTGGTCATTTATTGGGTCACTTTATTATTCTTATCCGGGTCAAATTACGTATCTTAACTAATAAGTTATTAAAATACTGAAAATTGCAATTAAATATTACCCACCTTTGTAGAAAATGTCAAAAAATCCAACCCTTTTTGCCGCCACCAATGGGCTAAGTGTTCGTTTTGATATGATAGCATTCCAATAGAGTTTCCAGGTGTACTCTTTTGAATTCTCGACGTTGAATATTTTAGAACTGAGATGTTGTCAAATACAAAGATATTATTGTAATACCATATTTTTAAAGGCATTTATACGCTTCATTAATTAGTAGTGTAATTCTGACTTTTGGGTGGCGTTTTGAGTAGGAAGGAGAAGAAGAGAGAACGTCTGACTTGAATTCATGACGCATCGTCCAAGTTAGAGTCCTGTTGCAGTCAAGACCGAATCTATCGATTTATCCCTCCAATAATATTTAATCGAACAGATCGAGTTTCTCAAGGTGATGCTTAAAAGTCAAAACTGGAGAAAATAAGACCCCACATTAAGTAGAGCAGTAATAGTGGTAGTACTGTATGCTATATAGTGACGAAAAAGACTAAAGAGACCCTACTGTATTAAGACAATTAAGGGGAGCGTCCAACTTGATCGGGGACCAAAGACAAGGCTTAATGTTGTAATATTCACATGATCTACTGAGTTTTCCAACTTGATCGGGGACCAAAGACAAGGCTTAATGTTGTAATATTCACATGATCTACTGAGTTTTATTTTTAGGTGGGGTCCGGACTATATGCACATGGTCTTGTCTAAGTCTAACAGGGTAGGATGATAGCTAAGTTTGAGGGGGCACCTTGTATAACTCAAAAACATTGAAAATGAAGGGTATAGGAGATTATAGTCGTCTTCTTTGGTCATTATACTGTACCATGCGTAATCACTTAAAATTTGTCATGGGATAGCATGTCAGACTTGAGGGAACAAGCATGGACAGCACTAACGTTAGATTATATATGTATTTAAATTTTGATTAAACATAATTTATATTCTTATTTTAAATTTTATAAAAACAAAAGATAAGAATATTTATGAAAAAGCGATTACTATTTTCAGTAAGAGTATTAATTAATAATGAAAACATAAAAATACCCTTAAAACACTACTAAAAAAATAAAACAATTTCAAAATAAGCTAAAATAATTTTTTACGCACAATTGAATTATCATCAAAACTTGAATAACAGAGCCCTCCAATATTGTGCACATTCCCAAGGCAATTCCAGGTTGCTACAGATTTTTGATATTCATTAATTGTTGTTTTAAAGCTAGCTCCTACGAGGACCAGGAGGATCCCTTGGTCTTGTTCCTGTGTTACCTTATATTTAGGTAAACTTAAGCTTGATAACGACACCTTTCATTCTTACCCTTAGCTTCAATATCTGACATGGCAACACCTATGACTTTCCATGTTCCAGTTAATATCGCTGATTTTAGTCTACACATATCATATTCTTTGGGTCTTTTGGTTGAACTACTTTCAAGCTCAATTCCTCTTCATCTTAATAGCTATTGCCTTTAACAACTCCAATGTACCACCCCTAGTATCCATAACCATTCAAGAGCTTTTTTCAAAACCAAAAAAAAAAAAAAAACCATTCAAGAGCCTTCATTCAACATCATATTTAAGTTGAAGTCAGAACAGTAACACGAATCTTTACGGAAGGGCCAGTCAACCATTAAGAGGTTACAGTGACGTTGCTCTGATGAGTAATCTCTGTTGAAAACGAACAAGAAACAATACAAAAAGAGAGGAAATTTAAATGGTTCCGTTTTGTAAGGTTGTGAAGCGTTCTAGGAACTTATGGTAGTTCGTGTATTTTCGTGTCAAGCAATAGATTGATACCACCTCTGAGCAGTTCTTTCTCTAACATGTCATTAAGAGTGAGCCCACAGTGATCTCGATAGGAAACTAATGTCGCTTTATATTCATATGACGAGACCATTTTTTTTAAAATGTATTTCGTTCATGACGCTAGTAGACTCAGATCAATTGTTATCTTAATTACGACAAATTATAGTGATAAAGTAAGTCGTAATTGTAAAATTACAGTACAATTACAATTGGAATATACCGAAAATTTTATTCTTCAAAGCTCTTCATTGGCCACCATCACCCCAACCTTTCAATATTTTCTTTTGCAGAAAATAAGGTAAACCCTCTATATTCCAACGCAATGTTTTAGGACATCAAATCGGAAAAAAAAAAAGTTAAAGAAAAGATTTAAAGTTTAAATATTCAATCGATATTAAACCGCTATAAATTGGTATATGATAAATAAAAAGTCAAAATTATTAAAAAAGTAAATAAATATAAATTATAAAATAAAATTGCACTAATGCCTATTAATATATAATAAACTAATAATAAATCCAATAATTTAAAAAAATGAATATAACATAAATTTTTAAACAATAATAAAAATTGTATTTTATATTATCATTAATAAAAATTGAAGTATATTTTTAAAAAGTCAATAAAATTGTAACTTTATTCTAATTTATTTTTCAATGTCCTTTAAACATACTTTTTTAATAGTTTAAATATTATTTTGGGCACTTTTTAAAGTTATCTAAAGGAAATTACTTGTATTAATTGATAATTAAATTTAATAAACAAATTCATGATAAAATAATAATTAGTTTTCAACAATAATAATTTAAAAATTTTCAATTAAAATATAAAAAGATAAATAAAGAGCCTAAATTTTAACAAATATAATTTATTAATTGTAATGAATACATTTAAAATTTTTTAAGAATAAAAATAGTAATTTATATTTTAACAATAATAATTTTATACAAATTTTTTTAATTAAAATTTGTGAGAATTGAAAAGAGAGTTAAGATGTTAAAAATCTCAACCGTATCAAAATTTTTATTAATTAAAATTTTAAAATAGTGTTGCTACGTTGAAATGATGGCATAAGTAAACTAATTTATGGAGTTGGCCTAGAAAAATCTAAGGAACGTTTAATCATGGAATTTGATGATTAGCTTGTAACAAATTGATTCCATGTTCTTTAGATACAATACCGCGAAAAGACTCTTATCTCTGCTTTATGATCCAGGGTTGCAGACCTCATGGCTCACATTCACGTTCTTAAGGATTTTGTTTTCTTAAATTCCAAATGAATTTGAATTTGTACAATTAAATGTAGAACTGATTGCAAATGGTAATAGGCAAAGTTGCAAGTCAATTACGATCAGAAATGGTAATTAATTTCAAAATTTCATCGTCTGAGAAGCTTGCCATCTTTATTATTTTTTAAATTTATAAGTTTTACATGTAGAGTAAAAGAGAAGAGGCTAAATTATATTTTAAATTATTAATTGTCTCTAGATCAGAAAAGCTTATGTCAGTTGGTGAAGAGATTCTATCATTCATCTGTCGGTGCCTGCTTGAGAGAAACGCATGAAGAGAATGAGGGAGAGTTTTAGAAGCAAGAACAATGGACATATAATAGAGAAAGAATTAAGGAAAAACAAACTTAAAGCAAGATTTTGAAGATATTACCTTATACAAGGAAAAGAGAATCCAAGTAAACTTAATCCACTTGTTTTTTCCAATTTTATTTTTAACTAATTATAATTCATGTGTATATTAGCGTCAAATTTGATTACTTAATGCTCCAAATCAACATGGCTAATTATATTTACAAAAAAATTTAAATTTTGATAACTTAATTGACATGGTTTATAATTTTAATTGCATATTTAATTCATATGATTATATAATTTTAATTCTTTAATTATGTAATATTTCGAATTTAAAATATAACTTACCCGTAAAAATTATAGCAAAATTTGAAATACTAAATGAAAACATTGTTAAATCAATATAAGTTTAAATGATGAATTTGATTTCTTTAAGAAAGAAGGGATAAATTATATTTTGTCAAATTAATGTGGAAATTTTATTATCCTTTTAGTGATTTTTTTTTTTGTTTGGAAAAAGTAGGTGATATCTTGAGCATGTAAAAGACATTAAGATACAACTAAAGTTTGTAAAATATAACAAATATGAAAAAAAAATCCGCTTCATCTTCTTGATCAAAATTATTGGAAATAATGATAATAAAATATGAAAACAAAAATATAGATGTGTTAGGAGTCCTTTGTTTTGCTTCCAATAAGAAAGCATTCAATAATTTTACTTTCCTGTTTGCTAAAGGTCGTTTGATTCCAATTTTGTTTTTAGTTTTTAGTTCTTTTTTATTCAAAACCAAAAACCTATTTAGTTAAAATTTTTAATGTAAAAATTAAAAACAAAAACCTTTTTAGTTGAGATTTGTAGTAAAAATTGAAAACAAAACATTTTTTGCTTTATCTTCTATTTTTATTTTTGTAATTATATTCTTACATTAATAATTTTAATATAATATATTATGTTCTTAAATTAATTAATTATCATTATAACTAAAATTATTAATTTATTACACATTAATTGTATATAATAAAATTGTATAAATTAGAAAATTATATTAAGTTATTCTAATCAATAAAAGATGTCCATCATATTATAATTCTTCAAAACATAGTATTACTATCATTTACAAAATGAAATATAAATCAATTAGAATTAATATAATCATTCCACATTTGTCTAGCAATTTTATTTTGCTTCCAAGACATACTTCAAAGTTATACTGGAGTGATATTATACTTCACTTGAGAACTTGCATTTTAATTTTCACTTTCCCTATTTTGTTCTTCATTTTTAACATAATTTTCAAATAATTCATCGCTTTGTCCATACATTATAATATAATTGTGTATAACACAACAATCAATAATAATGAGTTAGAGAGAAGTTCTCTATCCTCTCTCTAACCTCTAACATTCAACCCAACCCATATCTCTTCGATCTTTGCTTCTCTTCCCTCCATTATTGCTAGTCTCCCCCCAAGAGCTTTTTTCACCACCTTTTATTCATCCATTCCCTATAAATTCCTTCCTCCAAACTTCCCTATCGCCTCTTCACCTCAACCATATCATATCTCCTGTAACGGTATTTCAGTCCATTCCATTTTCTACCCCCTTTCTCGCCCTCCATTTGTTTCCTGTTTCAGAACCTGCCTGCCTAAACTATTTTATCCTCTGGCAAAGCCTACTCAACAATGCAAACTTTGCAGAATCCTTCTCCCACTAGACAACAAACCATTGACAGGGAGGAGTTTCCTCCTTTACCCTTACCCTCTTCCCCACATTTATCCTCAGATGTAGCTACAAATCCTTCGCTTGCCCTAACTCAAGCCCCATAAGTCCCGTAGAAAGGTGTTGATATGAGGATTCGACTTTTATGTACCAACGTCAAGGGTACGGGGGTCGCTTAATTTGTTGTGCCTAGCACACGATTGGCCAATCGTTACCTCACCAATCACAAAAATCATATACAAATATTAAGTACAAAAGTCAAGTAAGGCACCATGCTTTTATTTATCGGTCCAATCGATAAAATGGAAAATTTCCATGGCTCTAAGCCAAAAGAGAAACACATATAGGCAACATACATAACTTGATTATGCATACGTAAATTCCAAAACATTATTTCATGCAATAAAAGTCATCTTTTACACTTCAAGTGCAAAGTGTTATTCAAAACAATGTCGTTTCTTAAATACAAAAGCATATTAGCATCTATTTGAGATTCAATTCTATTATGCATTACCTAGGTTCAAAATTCACATACAAGTCATCATGTATATCTTAGGATGTTCTAATCCCATTTAAGAAATATGGTTTCCCTAACTCACCTCAAAAGAAGGTGTAAACTCCCTTAACTTCAACAATCCTCAATACGAGCTTCTTGATTCACAGCTCTCGAGCCTTTATTCATAAAAAAAATATACAATGTATTTACTACTCAAACATATATCTCATATTTATACATCATCACATAAGCGTATAAAACACAATATCACTATCTTTAAGCTATAAGATTCGGCCATTACTCATCAATTTGAGCAAAATTCAAGTTTACTCTAAGTAAACATGAAAGTCGCTTTCCAATGTATATCATTACAAATCCTTAAATCCTAAGCCAAGTTCACTTAGACATTTTATCAAACATCTAATGTGCATAACTTTCAAGTCATATTTTCAAGACTTTATCATAGTAATTCATGCTCTTATCTTATTATATAACAAACACTTCCAAACAACAACACCTTTCACCACTCCATTTAATCCAATTCCCTTCATTTAAGCCATATTCATCATAATTATGCAACTAATTACATTAATCCATTTCTTCTCCCATCATTTCGACCAAGCTTCATCCAATATACATCTTCTTCATTTTTCATCATCAATTCACATTATACATATACAATTAACACCACAGAATTCATTTAAATCATCAATTTCAAAAGATTTTCAAAAATTCACAAACTTTCACAAAAGAGAGGGCATTTCGGTTTTGACTTAAGGAGGCTTCTCCATTACTCATTTCATTCAATCTAAACCATGTTTCATATATATTCAACCATGGAGAACAGCATATCTTAACACCAAACTTAAAATCATAATGTAGAGAAGATGAGAAAAAACTTACCTAAACTCTCCTTTGGTGATATCTTAAAATCCTTTGAGAATTTCTCAAATCTAATGATAGATTTGAGTTACTTGATCCCAAATTATCTTAGAACACATTGATTTGGGTTGAAGAATAAATAAAAAGGGTAGGATTTAGTGATAGCCAAAAATGGTTCTTCTCCTCCTCTCTTCTCCTTTCTTTTATTTAAAACAAAATGTTTTAAGTATTTAGTAATGGGATGCACGGTCATACATGAAGAAGGGTCTAGAATATTAACACTTCTTTGACCAAAATATGGTGAAATTACCTTTTTTCCCTTAGGTTATGTGAAATTACCATTATACCCTCCAAATTTTTCCTAAATTTGCAATTAAGCCCAAAATTTGGGAATCTCCAAAACTTTTATTTTTATTTTGGTCTCCAAACTTTTGAAAATAATAATGAAGCCCTTTAACTTGATAAAATTACATATTGATGCTCCAATAATTGAAAAATTACATTTAAGTCCTTTGACTTTTAATAATTGGCAAATAAGCCCTTATGTACATCAACTTTTTCAATTAAGCTTTTTAAGTGTCCAGTAAGTCTATAAATCATGTCTAATTACCTATAAGGCATTAGAACCCATTTAACTCAACCACCATGGTCTTATCCATCCAATGGACTCAGTTTTACACACTTAGAAGCTCACATGTCATAAATCTCTAAGATTTCATATACCGATGAACTCTAAGTTCATGTAAGGGCATATAACATTATAAATCACTGACATATATATCCAAAAGAATTTAAATACATCTTTGAACTCATATACAACCCTATATATATTAATATACAGTAGCATCTCTAAGTACAGAATAAAAGAAAAGAGCTCAGAGAGTCCGGCATTACACATTTAGCATTCTTATTCCTTTTTATGTACTGACTAGCTTCAATTTAGTTTCATCAAGCTCATTTATTGTAGATAACAACTTATTCTCTAAATCTTGAATGATGTTCTTCATATAGGAGCTTTCCTTCTTTAGCTTTTCATTCTTCTTACATGTTTGCACCCATTTTGCATACATTAATTCATAGGCTTCATAAATATCCTCCATTTTGTCATTTGAATAGCTATCATAATATGAAATTAAACTTTGAGCTTATCCATCTGTGTTTTTCCCGAAATTTTGGACGATTTTATCTATAATTTTATCAACAGTTTCTTCCTTCTTGGTTGTTGTTAAATACACAACTAGACTTTTGTTGTATAAGCAACTAACACAACAGTACTTACAAATTCTTCTTCACTACCATACTCACTTTCGAATTCATTCTCGCTCTATGTGCTTGTATATGACTTCCCTTTTTCTCTTCTTTAAAGTGTCAGCATATTCTGCTTACATATGTCCAAAGCCTTGACACTTATGACATTGAATTTTCTTCAGTTTTTTTTCACCCTTTTGAGTTTTAGCTTATTGTTTGAAGTTGCTATTTGATGAGCTCCCACCATTTTGCCAAAACTCGGGTCTGTCCTTCTTCACTTTCTTTAACCACTTGCTGAAATTTCTTGTCAATAACACCATATCCTTTTTCTTGTAAGATTCATCTCCTATGTCATTCACGACTTTATCAATTTCAGCTTGCAATGCCAATCCTTTTTTCTTCTCTCGTTTATCCCTTAACAAATTCATCTCAAAGTTATTAACAATCCCAATTACCTTGTCCAAAGACAATTCATTGATATTATAAACTTCTTCAATAGTTGTAATTTTTGGTATAAATCTTAAAGGCAATGATCTTAGTGTCTTCTTAACAAGTTTTAGATTAGAATACTTCTTTCCAAGTTGATGTGCTTGGTTCTTTTCATGTTGATGTGGCTATGTCACACAGTCTCTCTTGGGAGTCTCCAATAGTTTCAGTTTCATCTATCTTCAGCTCTTCAAATCTCACAGCTAACATCTGAAGTTTCGAAGCTATAACAGATTTTGATTCCTCGTGTATAGTTTGCAAAGTGTCCCAAGCTTCTTTCACTGATTCACAAGCTGATATCATGGAAAAAAAGACCTTTATTAACTGCATTGAAGATGACGTGCATGGCTTGAGAATTTTCAAGCGCTCTTTCTTCTTCAGCCCTTGTCTACTCAAAAGTATCTTTAAACACTCCCTTTTCATCAATCGTTATTGGATGTGTACAATCATTTAAAATTAAGTTCCATGCTTTTGTTCCTTGTGCCTAAATGAATACTCTTTTTCGTGATTTTCATGCAGGATAATTGGAATCATCTAGCGACGGTACCTTGGTAATTGATGCCCCTTCTCTTGTAACCATAATTGTGAAAAATGGATCTGCACCAACTTAAAATACCAAGTTCTGATTCAATGCTCTGATACCAATTGAAAATCTCGAACGGTATAGTTTTGCACAAATTATGATCCAGTCATAAAAATTATAAGCTTCTTGAAAAATAAAAAAAATCAAATACAAAATAATAAATCAAACCAAAAATTGTTAACACAGTTTGGCACACCTTGTCAACGTCTGCGGGGCCTTCACCCAGCTTAATACTTTCACTAACGACAATAATTTTATACATAGCTTTACTGATTCAATCCACTCATCCCTTGACACTATCTCTCGTCCTCATAGCCCATGAAAGTAAATCGCTTTCAATAACACGACCAACTTATGCTAACCTCAACATAGGATTTTCTCAACAACGTTTAACAGTAAAGATGAGAAATAAACAGTTCAAGTGATTAAAGCAATAAAGGACATAAACAAATACACTTAAGATAAAAAGAACAACTCCCCTAATGATTCCAGCATCTTTAACGAAAGATCAGAAGTTGTAGTCTTTCAATATTATCACCTCAACATCTCATACACAGCATCAAAAAAATCACCAAAAAGATAAATGTTTCTTCACCGAAATTGTACAAATATTGGAGCTACAAAATTCACAAAGGTTGTTGGAGTTTTTCGCACACCATCATCACTATAGACAATCACCAAAAACACACACGATCATCACTCAATCAGCCAAACAAAAATTACGCAATTACTAGACAAAATAGTTGTCCAATACACACACTCAACCATGAAAACAATCCAACATTGATCATTAAAAATCAGAAAAAAAAAATGTAGCTGCCAAATTAAATAACAATCATGGTAAGATCAGCTGTTAAATTTGATCCAAGATAGCCTAAAAATCTCAGCTAACAAGTCACAAGATCCCCATTGTATATACACCCAAAACAATAATAATACAACCCTAAAACTCACGCTCCACAACAACAGTCCAGCTACAAAATAATCAATCAAATCTCCAATGATTCAGCTATCTTAGATAACTATTATCGCTAAAATAGGCTATTAATTAAATTCTATCATGATTAGAATTTTAAACCTAATCAATCTTATCTTTAAAGAGTCCCACATAAGATAGAATGCAAAATTTCAAGTATGTCCAACTAAGTCCAATTTTAAATAATGCCCAATATTACATAATAAGATATCATAACATATATCTTAACATTTGTAATTGTTTCCTTAGAATAAAACTTCAGTAATGCTTAAAGAAAAGTTATACTTATAATTTCAAGAAAGGGATTCTTCTTACTTTCACCTCAGGTATACGTGTATAAATTTATTTGATATTTTAAAAATAATTTGAAACCTAATTTATACTAGCACTTGAGAGCTATATATGCAAAACTGATATGGCTGACAGCAAGAGTGTCTGTGCTCTAAAAGCAAAAGGATTGTGACACTGACCATGAATGTCAAGGGTGACCATGAAACAAAAGCCCTCCCGTGTGCTCGGAGAGTCCGTCACCAAAAAAAAAATGCTATGCATTTGTAGCAATACTAATGTTACATTTCTGCTGTAATCATCATCAAAATTAAGACCATCACTATCAGTTGTATTGTTGGCACATGTATATAATATAATATGATTGGGTCCTCAAATTTCTCTATAATTCCAAAGAATTCACTTTAACATTTTGGTGCATTCAATCATAATCTACACACACACACACACACATATATAAAGTATAAAATTCAGCTATTACTTAAAGATTATAAATTTTACTTGCTAAACATTTCGGAGAAAGGAGGAAGAATAGATGAGGATAGGTAATGGATGAGAAGGGGAGATTTTGTTATGTATAAACACTGCTCTTACAGTACAAGTTAAGGATCCTCTTTATGCGTCAACGTAGGAAGTCCATTTGCTCTATATGATAGTAAATAAGCAATTTTGCCGACAGTGCAATGTGCCCCAAGGCATTAATTGAACCCTAATTTGAAATAATGGCTCCAGATAACTGGCCCTTACACCTGGACATTTAGAAAAATTGGTCCCGGTTTAATAGAATTTCTGTCCATTTTTTGGCAAAGCATGTATTAATGCATTTTTATGTTAGAATTAAGTGTTGATCGATGCACTGGATTCCTCAGGAGACTAGAAAGAGAAGTAACCCTGATGAAAGTTTCAATGGTATTATTTGTTGCCCATAGGAAAGAACTGAAATGAAAATGGAGTAAGAGAAGATAGATTTCGTATTTATAATTTTTGTGGCTTGTACAAAAATCAACCCTAACACTGATCCTTCAGATACAAACCCCGAGAAGACTGCGCACAAAATGCAACGATTGGAAGTTCTAACAAGAAGCCAATATTGACAATCCTCTTCAGACCACAGCTTTTGCTTAGAGATTTACTCTTAATTTACACTTTCTGGTAGTTCCACAAAGGTGGATTATCCTATCCTTGTGGGCTGCTTATGAACGAGTTTCACTAGCACAAGACCTAAAGACTACACTGATTATATAGAACCAAAAAGAAAAATGAACAAAGAAGGAAACTCCTAGTAAACATCAACTTCATCAGCTCTTTTCGGCTACCTAGAACAACCCAGCACTATCGTCTATAGACATATTTATTAGGTCGTCCTGAGCCTGAGCTGCACTCTCATCAAACAGCCACTTCTCCAACAATGAGAGAGGGACATGAACTTCCATGCTTGGCTTGCTTTCGTCTTGGAAAAGCCCATTTTCTGTTGTCAAATTGGTATTCTCGTCCATGGACTGAGAGACGTCAGAATTTGAGGAGTTGAAGCTAAACAGCGAGTCAAAGCCCTCAGGAGTATTTGTACTGTGTGCTCCATCGCTAGAGCTGGAATTAGCCCCCAGGGTGTTGTTTAAAGAACTTTGGGTGGTGTCTGAGTTAGTCTGTGCGGGTTTTGGCGTATTTTTCATCCAGTTCTCAAGCAATTTGGCAATGTTTTCAGCGCTTGACGCATAAGTAGATGCTTGTGATTGAAATTGTTTAGTCTGAGGCTCAGCAGTAGATGGCTTTGATTCAGGTGATGAGCGTGGTTTGTCAAGAGACAGAGCCTCACAAAGGGCTTGTTTAGCCAAGCGAATATCAGTTTGAAGCCTCCTCTCCCACTGTCCCTTTGGCTGTGAAGCAGAGAATCCATCTTGATTTTGGCCATCTTGGAGCTTTTTCAGCTTCTTTTTCAAGTGGGTGTTCCAGTAATTCTTTATGTCGTTATCAGTTCTCTGTGGAAGATAAGAGGCTATGGCTGCCCATCTGCATCAACACAAAACCTTGATTTATCTCCCAAGTACCAAGTAATCTTGCCTCCATAGCCCAATGAAAATTAATCAAACAAATGAACAATTGTTTAGTACCTCAGAATCTTCTTGTGGCACATATGTAATTTAATTAAAACAGAATCTCTCCACTGGGATTATACTAAGATCTTATTTCTTAACAATCCTGAGAGAGAGAGAGAGAGAGGTGATTTTACCTGTTGCCCAAAAGAGCTTGGAGGTGGATTATCATCTTCTCTTCATGATCGGTGAAATTGCCACGCTTAATTCCTGGTCGGAGATAATTAGTCCATCTGAGCCTGCAACTTTTGCTGCATCTTAGCAAACCTGAAAAAGGTGAGAAAGTGAGAAATCGAGAATTAAAGCTGAACCTGCACAGAGAAACAAATCTAACCCTACATCTGTGTTATTGTGCCTGAAAGAAAATAGAAAAAATAAAATCAAAGTGGCAGTACAAAGCGGTGCAGGCAATAAATGCACCACTTTAATGATCAAAACAAACCCATAAAGAAAATAACAAAATCAGAAGAGTGAAAACATTTAAACAAACTTGGCACTACCTCAGGAAAGAGAGCAGAAACATTTAATCTTCTATGCGGAAGACGAGAATAAAGTTGAATAACTTTGAAACAAGGGATCATAAACTCGCGACTCTTTAGAGAGAAAAATAAAGCTAAGCAACTTTAAAGTCTATACCTGTATTAGTAGGAACTGATCTCCAATTCCCAGGTCCATGTTCTTGAATGTAAGAAACCAAGATGATATCTTCTTCTGGTGTCCATGGTCCTTTCTTCACACCTACTTTGTCACAGCAAGGGGGTCTCCCCATGGTATCCAGCTCTCTCTTGAATCTTGAAGAGTGATCAACAAAAAGGGCCTTGTAGCCTAGGTAGCTAGGTGTATGTATATCTAAATAGACTCCAATCTCTTTTTCCCTTGCAGAGACAAGCGTCCACTTGAAGGGTTTGGCTTGTCTCCATATATATACATATAGAAGAGAGAACATGATGATGTTTATGCTGACCAGAGGTGAGGTAAAAGTGTTTGCTTCCTTAGAGTCAAAACGGACAGCTCATTCCTTGCCAAAAGTCAGCTATAAGGTTAAACCTCTATCACATACACTCTCTCTATCTCTCTTTGGAGCATTCATTATGGGCATCATCGATGTGGCACCGAAAAGAAAAACAAAACCCTAATTTACTCTTATCCTCTTTAATGCCTGTGTTCCATCTATCAAGTGGCAGTAAAAAGTAATTTTTAAGTCTTCTAAATTAGTTTGGCATTTATATCTACATACAATGGAGTTTACCGCTTACCTCGAGGGGTTTGCACCCGTTGATGTGTGCTTTAGCTTTGTCTTGTGGTTAAGATAAGATTTTACATTATGAAAATTGGCTTCTCAAGAAAGCCCTAATTTCCACATTTATTTTTGTCGATGCAGAAACATAAGATGGTCACGCTTGTTTGTAATGGCCAATTAAGTACATCATATATATCCAGTAAAATTACGGATTTATATATGCTCTAACTTAATCTTTTCTCTTCATCTTTTTTGAAAACTATATGAGCTTGTCTACAACGATTTGTTAAAAGGTGAAGATATTGATTTTTTTTTTTTTTTGCTTTTGGTAATAAATTGTTTACTTTGTAAAAAAAAAGAAATTATTTTCTAAATTGGTTGGTTTTTTTTCACTAAATATTAAAAGTAGATGATAGATCACAGGAAATAGGTAAAAATATCTAAAATTTGTTTTATTATCATTTATTATTTTAGTGGACCAAATTTTCTTTTCTGATTTTGAATAAATTTCATGCTATAAATAATGTTGAATTTCCAACCTGTAAATATGAATATGACATTAATCAAATGGATAAAGAGTTTGATTTTTAATAATAATATAAAAAATAGTTTTGGTCATAACTATACTACTCATTCATAGTCAATTGAAATGACCTTTCCCTATAATCTCTTAATCATTGCTAAACTTTATTTATGTAAGATGGACACTTCATGAAATTCATCCGTGGTTATATTATTAAAGAATTTATATATTTTAAATAATTAAACCATATCACTTGTAATCCAAAGGTACATGTATATATATATGTGTGTGCGTGTGAATGTGTTTTATTTATTCATTACAATTCTACAAATTGCCCCATTTCATTTGAATATGCGCTTCAAATTCCCATAGCTTAGTTTTATAAAATTGCAAATTTTTTGCTTTGAAAGAGTCAGATTCGCTGAACTGATTTAGGGTCAAGCCGAGGTGTGGGCAGGGGCAGCGTCAGCTTCCATGCAATGGCATTCACAAGAAAGTTTGAAAAGAAGGAGCATTTAAAATTCTGAAGAATAGCTAATTATTTAAATAAATAAATAAATAAAGAATGGATTGTTTCAATCTTATCCATGAAATTAAGATAGGATATGTTTGCAATAATTAATAATTAACATGTGCATAGGATAATGAACTTATGGAGATTTATATATGTACCAAAAATTAATTGTAAATGTTTCTTTTTAGTTGTTGAAATGGATAAGAGGTGTAGATTTTGTTTTTAACATATGTAAGCCCTGATAAATCAAAAATGATATATCTACCCAGGCCAAGGAAAATTGAGAGTCTAATATGTAGGTGAGAGAGGACATTAATAATTATGAGTAATTGAAGGTACTGTACGTTTTGAAATTACTTAGAATCTAACGCAAAATATTCAACAAAAACCATTAATTAGTTGGTCATGAATAATCTCAGGGAAGAAAATAGAAGGCAGTGTGACTGAATCAACCTCCAGTAAAGCAGTTGCCCGATAACATAATTTACTCGTCCTAATACTAATTAATGTGGGCGATAGCCCGTGCGTTCAAATATGAGCCACATGGGCTTGTTACTGTCAAATACGGTAATTTAAAGGCAAAATCTCGTAGATGCATGAACTAGTACTACCCGCAGTCGATTTTTAAGAACGTGGGGCGTTCAACGTGTTCCCGTAATTAAATAATCTGACTTTTCTAGTGACTTAAACAATACCTTCCCTTACAATAATTACGATTGCATGACAATCGCCAGTCATTCACTGTTATAAATTTTTCTAATTTAAAAATCGTTTTGGCCTTATTTTGTTAAATTGATTTAAGAAAAAAGAAGGATCTTAAGCAGCTTCTTTTCAACAATTAATCCATAATAGACGTTATGAGACTTAAGCAATTTGACTTATCAAAACACACTTAAGGCAAAGCTACTTTGCTTGTTACTTGATCGGCCAATGATACAGATGATTGATGTTGAAACTATATTTGTATGGTAATCAAAGAGAAGTCGGCAACTTGTGCTGAGATTGATTCGCAAAATACGGTGGCTATTGAGCATTTTGGATTTGTCTGTGGTGTGATGACGAATGGACGGCCTGTGATGTGTGATGTATTAATGAGCGAGAGAAAAAGAGAGTAGAGGCATTGGGTCCATCAAATGAATTATTGAAAACGATGGATGGAATATGAGAGCTTAAATGACCATAAAATTGAACTAGTCGTTTTAAGACTTCGTTAATCTATCTCGACGTGGAAAAAGAGTTGACACGAATTTAGGAAAGGCACAAAAACATATTACACATTAAGGATACATATATATATATACCTGTGGAAAAGTTGGCGAGTTCATATAGAGCAGTATTTTTAATGATAGTTTTTTTTTTTTAAAAAAAAAAGGAAACTTTAGTTCTGTTCATTTCAGTAATGACAGGTTGATTTCTTGTTAGATCACATAAAAGTTTTGTTATGACCATTGAAAAGAAGTCTTCGGTCAATTAAGATTAATTATATTAACTAAAACACGTGTAGTATTTGTTTGTAACGGAATCCTAATTATAATATGGTGTCAAGCGATTGCTATGGCTACATCTAACATCTAACATCTACGAGTGCAATTAAATAGGGCGATTTAGTTATACGAAAGCGTGACGTTTCAATTCCAAACTGCATTCTAAGTCAGCGTTGCATTAAAAACGATTACGAAAACAATGGTTATATAGCATATAAATTGGAATTTTAACATAAGTTACATTTTTTTTGTTCCCGAATATGATTTTGCAAATACAGTCAGCGTATTGTACCGATTTTCCCATCATTTTTTTGCTCTCCACATAACCAGTTTATGATATATGTATTGAGAAAAGTTGCATGAATCATTATATTTAACGTTTAATCAAGAAAATTTTAGGACGAAGCATCATCCACAGCATTCATTGCACATTTAAAAAATATATATTTACAACTTTCT
Source organism: Erythroxylum guanchezii (assembly GCA_025629825.1). Lineage (NCBI taxonomy): Eukaryota > Viridiplantae > Streptophyta > Magnoliopsida > Malpighiales > Erythroxylaceae > Erythroxylum > Erythroxylum guanchezii. The sequence goes on from JAOTAX010000007.1 coordinate 20,769,038, forward strand.
CAAGGTAGTATCGCATCGCAAGCCATTTAAATGCAAACCTTGATCGATGATGAAGAGATTTGAAACTGTCTCTGAACTAAAAATCTCCATATTAGGGGATCGATCATATTGTGATTAGAAACACTACACATTACAATCAAATGTATAGTTATACGTCCATACCATCAAAATAAATAGGTGAATGATACTCGAGCCAATCGTTTTTTTTTTAGTACAATTCTCGCCAATGGTTTAATACATTTCCACTCCTAAGGAGAGGTGTCGTATAAAAACGGGACCAACGGTTTGAATACTGCATTGGAAGCTTATCTTAGCGAGAGAAAAGCCAATCGTCATTTGAACAGTTCTTGTCCATGCATGAATTTTTATGTCCAAAACACTAGTCAATTATATATGACGCTAACATATCAAGCTGTTTCTTTTGTTGCGCTAAGCATGTGATACTTTCCCCCTATGCTTGAGGGTTATCACAATCAGATGCAAAGACTAAGTTTAGGGTTTGGCAGACTTCGAGAGTATGCTCTTTAAATGTTGCCTTTTGACAATTCTTCATGGAACTCCTACCGATAATTTATTGGACGGATAAGCTGATATGGACACATCCAAGTCGCGACAACAGCCTTGCACCATGCGTCAAGTCCCCATTATCGTTGATGTAGGTGCAGTAAGTGATAGATATACATACACACAAGTTATGGTGTGATTTTTGGAATGATCTATAAAAAGTTTCTGGTTTGGGATTGGCACTGAAAACATTAGACAAGTGCAACATTTTCACTAATTTGTTTTTCTGTGTGTCGGATTCTCGACGACCCAATTTCAGGATTCTCGGTAACAACTAATTATGGGGTCCGTTTCACATTTGACTCTGAAAAGGTTTGTTAGAAGCGAAATAGGTTAAGATGTGAATGGACGGGAATTGGAGGATGCAAACAAAACTACCTTTAAATTCCATTTGGAACATACTTATGTTTTGTCAACTCGAAATGTCTTTTTTTTAGGGTATTTGGTTCTTACTGAGTTGGCCTCGTGGCTTGTTGCTGTTCATATCTGTTTCTCTTATCAACATCGATCTTCTACCTATATGATTGTGTTCTAACGAAAGAAAGCTACTATTCCATAATTCTTCATTCACACCTTAGGCTCAGCTTTATCCTGAACAATTTTGTTTTTTTTTTTCAACTCTACAATCTCTGTTCATAAATGGTCACAAAAAGCATGCAGGTTGCCTATGCTTTGAGTTGGCAAGTCTAGAAGGTAGCTTTTGGGATAGGATGATGCTCGAAAAGGAACTAACGCATTCAACTTATTATATATACATATAACTGTACATATTTTGCATGTCTCTTGCATATATTTTGTTGTATAAAATATATTTGACTAGCCCATTCTTTCCTTGTCTATAGCATAATCTTAGGCTAAGATTTCCTTTGATTGATATAACAAATTGTATATATTTGGATTTTATGAATAAGAAAAACATAGCAATATTTCCTATATATTGTAATATGGTACCAGACCATAGATTCGTCATTTTTGCAATAGCAATCTTGAATCTCTCTACTTTAGTGTTTCACTGAGAGCGTTATTGAGATTGTTTCATTGTGAGCGTCACATAATTGAGCTTGTTGTCCCATAGCTTGTATCCAAAGCTTAAGTTTAGCATTTTCATTACTCAAATTTGTTGTATATCTCTGAAAAAAAGACAGTTGTGCAGAGAGAGTGGTAGGTTCGGTTTGAAGAATCTAGATTTTTTTCTCAAGTTCAAAGATATAACAGGCTTTCCTCTTATATTCTTTCTCGATCTCAGCTATGAACAATTCAGAAAATTCTATGTGTTTTGTTATCAACAATGTTACGTCTAACACATCTATTATTACAAAACTTGGTCCCTCCTCACCATACTGCATACACTACTTGTTAAATTGTCATTTTTCTGCTAATTTTATATATAAATCTATTTAATATGTTGAAATTATTATTCAAAATTAATGGACTTGTTTTTTAATTGTTCTCAACACATGAAAGATAAAATTGAATCAAAAAGATGCAAGAAAAGTAAAGACAATTCAAATTCCCAGCTAGTAAAAAATAATTGATCACTAAGCGTGGGCACGTGTGAGGAAAAAAGATAAACACATTCACTGTTGAGGTTTTGGGAGAGCTTTTTTACGTTCCTGCAATAGTTTTCTGGTTTTTTGGATTTTTCATATTTTTCTGGAAAAAGACCAGGAATTGAGACTTTGTATTTTGCTATTCTTCTATTGGCTTTTACTTTTGTTATGAATAGTTAAATCTTTCTTCTTGATTGAAGGGAATTACGTTAGCATCTAGTATGTGTGAGATTTTTAAATAAAATTTATTTTATTGATGAATATTAAGTGTCTTTTGAATTGCTTTTCATAATTGAATTGATTGATTTCTACGGTACACTACTAGGAATTAATTTGTTTAATTTATATCCAGATTAGTAGGAATTGACGTTCAGTTTTGTTAATCCAAAGTGGCAATTAGGATTACCATTTTTACATTAGAATTTGAAAATTCTAAGAAGATGCTTAACTTGATTAAATGCATGTCGTACGTGTGTTGTCTTCTTCATTGGTTTCTTAGTTTATAACTCCGATTCCCCTGAAACGCATCACCGAATCAAAACAAGAAAGAAAAGGAAAGTCAAAATCACAAAACCTCTTAATAAAAACCCCTAAATGCAACAGTTAACCGATTACAAGAGAGCACGAAGAAGACAAAAATACCTTGACGACGCAGCAGCTCGAACGACTCAGTGGCAGATTTGGAGGAGGAAGAAGGCGGAAACGGCAGATGGGACACGATGACAATGATCGGATAAAACAACACCGATGAGCGGAAAAAAAGTCCACAACAGAGAAACCGGAGAAAAGAAAACTGAGAGGAGACGTAGGAAGAAGGAAGAAGAAGATGCAGGTGGGGTGAGATGTCGGGTGAGTTTAAATTTAAAAAGCATTTACCGATGGAAATTTCTGTAGGTAAACTCAAATTTTTTTTTTATTCTGCCAATATTTCCCGCCTTTTTATCGATGGATATCTTATACTGTTGCTAAAATCCATTGCAAAATTTTCCGGGATGATTTTCTTCTATATTTAGCGACGAATATTAGTACCGTCGCTAAACGAAAATTTTTCTCGTCAATTTTACTAACGGAAATGGATATTTTGTCGGTAATTTGCAACGGTATATTTGCCGTCAGTAAGTTTTCGTCGCTAATTCTTTCTTTTCTTGTAGTGATTCTTAAAGTTATTAATCAATTAAACTTAAGATCGTATCTAAGTTGTTGACTAATAAAAATGTTTAGAATACATGTTTCTATTCATTTAATCTTAAGAGAAAACATCACCCAATGAATATTTGTTAATGGACTGAGTTTTATATTAAGGATCTATATTAGTTTGATAATGTAGGTGACCCGAAACTAAGGTATGTTTACTGAATTTTCAGATCTGATTATTTTTGTTAATTTTTAATTTCTACCATTTTTAATTTCTTAAATTTACGTGAATTAAACCCCCCCTCCACCCCCCCTCAATTTGTTTTAGTTTTAAACTTGTATAACCTTTATCGTTAAAATTCTTCGTGGGAATGATCTCAACTCTTCACTAACTACATTTTTCATTGTTAGAGTTGGTATTAATTTGGTTGCAAGTGACAACAGTACCATTACTCTAACAATCCAAGAGCTATGTTGGTTACCCAACAATTGAATCAAGATAATTATCCCACCTAGTGTAGAGTAATCACCGTAGCTTTAGAAGCAAAGAATAAGCTCGGGTCTGTTAATGGCACAATTAGCAAACCACCTGCCAACTCTTACCTCTTTTCTTATTGGAATCGCTGCAATAACATGATACTTTCATGAATTCTCTATGTTGTAATAAGAGAAATAGCTACTAGCGTCATCTACATGAAGACTGTCTATCAAGTTTGGACTGACCTCCATGAAAGTTTTTCACAAAAAAAATGCTCTACGATTCTTTGAAATATAAAGAACCATAGCCAATTATGCTTAAAAGAATGATTTTGTCGCTACATACTACACTATTCTTAAGGGCTTTTAGGATGAACTCTTCACTTACAACAATTATCCATCTTGCACTTGTGGCAACATACACGAGATTAATAATCTCCAACAAAGAGGTCAGTTGATTCAATTTCATATGAGTCTTAATGAATCTTATAATGTTGTTAAGAGTCAAATACTCCTCATAAATCCATTATTTAATGTTTCTAAAGCTTATTCTCTTTTATCGTAGGAAGAAAGACAACGATCGGTTTTCATAACAAATTCAATCAATCATTAAGAACAATCTACTCTAGTTGCCTTCCACAAATAACAAAGCAAAACACATGGCAAATCAAAATATTATTGTGATTATTGTGGACTTGTTGGGCATTCATAATCAAAATGTTGAAAGAAGTCTGGAAATCTAAATTATTGTCAAGATAGGATGCAATATCATTGTGATTACTATTGACTTGATGGCCACTCTAAATCAAAATGTCAAAAGAAGCCTAAAAACCCAAACTATTAACAAAATGGAGCTTCAACTACTTGTGATGTTGCTAATAAACCAATCGTTGCCATTGTTGATACTATTAACAAAATGGAGCTTCAACTACTTGTGATGTTGCTAATAAACCAATCGTTGCCATTATTGATAGCACTGCTAATAAATGATCGATAGGATTTTTTTCCTAAAGAAATAATATCAAGATCATTCAAATTTTAACAAATATATTTTATTAAATAGAATCATATTTTCTTAAACTATTTCAAATTAATTTAATTTTCATTGAAAATATTTGTTAGTGCATAAAATGATGATATCAAATGATAAATTAAATTTTTTAGCAAAATGAATACTTAGAATTAAGACACCATGATATGCAAGGACATAAAATGTTTACTAGTTTTTTTCTTTGTGTCCATTACTGTTTTTCATTTTTAACGATCGATTATTTGTTCATTAAAATCTACTAAACCTTGGAAGTGGAAGAGATTATTGGCCCCTTAATTTCTAATTAATCAACAAGTATTGTCTTAATTAACAATTACTTTTCTTTTTAAGTCTAGTGATAAGTTTAGGCACACTTAATTCATTTTCTTGCATTGGTTACCTTAATTGCTACCACAAAAATTATTTTGTCGATTAAACATAAAACACAATATATAATTTTCTATTTACTACTAATAACACTTGTATCTCCCAATAAGTTCGGGATCAACTTAATTTCCATGTAAATGAAGATGCCCGCCCTTAGAAAATCTCATTCCTTACGGGCCCCCACAAGTGTTACATCTTAACGGTACACAAATCGACCTGGGAACGTGTATGATCACTAGCCATCAACGTGGATCCCAACATAAAGACTTGACTAGATAGGTGGAGCCCACCAATCCAACAAGGACTTTCTAAATCTTATTATGTAGCTGTGGGCCCCACATCTGTCGCCAAATCCCAAGAACACGCATACAACCCATGATTGAAGCTGTTTTCTAATTTTCTAATTTTTGTTTGTATTATGATATGTCAAGTCAAGACCTCGGATCACATCGTTCCTATTTTGGGTGTTGAAAGGTTAGGTATCACAGATTTGAACAGTATGATTGATGGACACGTAAATTTCTGGTGGGGCCAAATTTCCCGACAAATGATTGAATGCGGTGTGATCTTCAGAAAGATAATTGTGTTGACTGTGTGCCCGTGATGACGCAAACTGCTGTTCAGTTTTATGCTTGGATTATGGTTCACATTATTATTAATCTTTCAGAAAGAAAAGTCAAACCCTTATGCCCTGTACGGTCCAGAATTGGCGCAGCCAACTTTAAATTGGCTTCAGACTTCATTTTCTCAACTATTCATTTCCAATTTAATTACTGTTTTTATTAATTTCCTATTTCTTTCTTGAGGTGGTGGAAGTTAAGTTATCCCTTGAGTATGGTTGGTCCAAGATTAATAGGTAATTAAAAAAATGATTAGGGTTTTGGATAGCTAAATTCAATGCACCGTTTTCTTAAGTTAAGGTGTCAAAACTTGTTACCCTAATAAATGTTTGGTACAAGACTGACGGGAAGATGAGAAGTAACATCAGGCCGACTCTTCTTCTAATCTCTTTACATTAAGATCGAGGGGATGAAAAAATGTTATATGAAAGTTTATTAATAACTTCAACATGAATTATTTAATTTATGAAAGTTTATTAATAACTTCAACATGAATTATTTAACTCTTCACTTGCATAGTATGTTTCCTCCCCCTTGCATCTAAGGTCTTGAATTCAATATTTGACCATTTAGGTTTTTGGTTAATATTTCATATGTTTCTTAAAATGAGCCATTATATTTTGTTAATAACTGAATTAAGAGCAAACTGTGAGGTTGACAAATCAAGGGCTCTTTAATTATGCATGTGTATTTTTCTTGGTGTGATTGGATTGAACGTCGCTTAATTATAATACGAAACCGGTTACTTCTTGCCACCTCAAAACGACTGGAATCAGTAGAATATCTTCCTTAACATCTGATTTTACATTTTAGATGGACTTGATGGTACTCCGTACTCGGCCAATAGGAACCCTCTTTTCAGTAGTTGGGTTGTATTTAATTTTAATCGCCTCTTACCAGCTGTTGCGTGTTTTATAAGAACAAAAAAAACGTGCAAAGAGATATTTAAGTCCACTCGTTTTCAAAAAAAATTGATCTACGATATGTCGCCTTTCAAGCTTAATTTGATACATCTAAAACTTTGAAAATTTTTACGCTAGCTCTCTAGTCCTATTCATGGGCTCTCGTCTCAAGGATAAGCTGTTTGTATGAATTTCCAAAAGAAAGTCGAAAATTATTTTCTATTACTTCATGAGACTATAACAATATTTTAAAGCCATAATAAGATTTGTTAACATAATTAAGTAAAATTTTAATTCATCATAAAACATTGAAACTTTTAATTTCAAATATATTTAATAAAATTTTAAGTTTTATATATTGCAACTAAATATGTTTCCAAGATTAGAAACATTTTTTTAAAAGAATTATATCTCACGTTTTTATACTAATGATAATTTTAAAATTTTGCAATGTGAAATTGAAATAAATTAGAGCTCATTTTTACGTAAAAAAGTTTAAATATATTTTAATAAAATAAATATTTAAAGTGAAAATTCATTTAATTTATTTCAACAATAAATTATATATATATATATGTTAAGAGTTAGTTTATAACTAAAATTAATTAAAAGTATAAAAAATATAGTAAGTCTGGAAATTTATATTAAGTATTGTTAAATTAATACACTTACAAACTTCTGCTATATATCGTTACAGATTTTATTATTTTATGAAAAATATTTTATTTATAAATATATAAATATAGGATACACATAGATTTTAGTGCTTTATGATATATTTAACTTCAATATACTTGTCTGATTTAGGTTTAGTTTTTATATAATCTTGTAAAAATCAAACTTTATTAGTTAGGTACAGTTCAATTGATTAGATATTTTTGAATAGTAATTAATTCAAACTTCTTAGTTTCATTATATAATTTAAAAAAGAGAATGAAGTTACTGTTTTAAACTAAACTATTTAAGAAAGGGGACTGAAATTTTTGAAAATCAAACAAGAGTTTAGAAAAAAAAATTGAGAATAACTCTAATTCAATTAGAATAACAGCTGCATGAACGAAAATAAAGAGCTCAATTCTAAAGGAATTAGGTCATTCCTGCTTATACCTCCAGTTCGAATTCTAGCTTGTTGATAACTACTTTATGTTCTTAGTTTCTACTTAAGCATGATTCAAATATGGTACATAATATATTGTGGATCCCTTTTGTTTTACAGCCGACAACAACGGACCAAGACATATCAACCTGGGAACACATAAGACGGACCTATGTTTCTGAGCTGTACGTCGCAATTCCCATTTGCAGTACAGCTAATTGTAGGGTCGATTTACTTGCTTTGTGATTGTGAAGCATGCTTCATTTTTTACGTCCTTACAATTTCAGTATGTGACCCATAATTTCGCTGACGTTAGTAGTTAGTGCGCAGTTATAATTTCACGTACGTTAATAGTTAGTTTGCAGTTATAATTTCACGTACGTTAGTACCTAGTCTGCAGTTATAATTTCACGTACGTTAGTACCTAGTCTGCAGTTATCTCTTAACGAAACTATATAAATTAAGAGCGGTTAATTATATATTTGGTAGGACTAAGTTTTGAAGCTAACCTTCACCCAACTTCCACATGGTTGGAGTTATTTGGACATAGATAACTCATTTTTCTAAAAATAACTTCAAACTGTACGCCTTAATTTATATTTACATTTTATATTATCTATATAAAAATGTTCTTTAATTTATTATTAAGAGATAGTAATGACTAATTAAGTTCAATGAATAATGAAGATAAAGTTTATAACATTCTTAGGATTATTCATTTTTCACACATCGATCAGAAAATTGTAAACATACATAAGCACTCCTCGTTGGTAATATATCTATAAGCATTTGATCAATATTTGAAAAAAAAAACACACACACACTCTCAATAAGCGCAGTCGTCCATCTAAAGCCTTAAAGATCTCGGAGTTTGTATTAAAAAGATATGAATATTTCTCTAATTCTTCGTTTCACTTTGATCTTTCTATTTTTGTTTTTCTTAGAAAGCATGAGCATATCCATATATAATCAATTTGTAAATAATAGTAAAAGCTTTGTTATTGTGTGATAGAAATCATACATACAACTCACAAGAGCCAATCTTCTCATGTGCTGTATTTGCAATTAAATCACAAATGTTCTAAACATAGTTTGAACTTATAAATATAGATTCTTTTACTCATATAAGACACGAATGACATAAATTTGTTATAGTAATTAAAATTTAAGACCTTTCAATTATAAAATCATGATATATACTTTGTTCAGTCTAAAACTTTAACCTATTGAACTAAAACATTAGAGGTTTAAATCACAGAAACAACTTTTTTATAAAAAAAATATAAGAAAAAGGTTACATACGTCGATAACTCTCCTCTAATCTCACAAAACGGACAGACGAGAATAGCTGTATATGTAGGAAAGAATAATAATTTGGAATAGTCCCGACTTCTAGTATTAGGAGGAAGTCCCAAGGATCTGATCAACATGCTATATTTGAAATATTCTTGCTAGACAGCCGGTTAATAATATAATATATGCGAGTATATATAGTGCTGTACATATAACATTTGCAATTATACTGACACCAACTGACATGAAATTGACGACTTGAACTAGAAATAATACACAACTTATTATCTATTTTAAAACATCTAAAAATAAGTTGAACAAAGAAAAAAGCTCCAATTTTTCGCGGTGTAGTATGAGTACACGAGCGCTTCATTACCATTAAAAATAAAAATAAAATGAATAACTTGGCCTATCACCTACTATATGCAATCTGGTTGCAGGCGGGATTCTTGTAAGTAAACGTTGGAGGTTACAAAGAGAGAGTCCCCAAGAATTCACATCCACACAAATCGAATAAAACATTCAATAAGCTGGTTGGTCCTCCCGCAGGTAGCGGAAGATTACTTTAATCCGGTAAATGCAGTGGCTGAGATGATCACTCGCTACTGTATTTCCTTCACTTAAAGCAAGCACATTGCCACGTCAAAAACAGCCCAATTCTCACTCGCCACCTAACTTGGCATGAATAGAAGATGATAGTAGGGTACCTAGCACTTAATCCTACAATCCGCAACTTGCATTCTGCAATGAATCCTAGAGAAACCCTCGTCAAAATTGGTCTCCATGAATTCATTTACCTGACAGGATCCTACATAGTATGTACAACGTTCCCTAACCTAGAAAAGGTATATACGTGCCAGCACCTGTATTCAGTTGTCAAACATCTGATGTTGTCACGCGGGTCTACCACTTTTAGTTCCTTGAGCTATTTGCAGCATCGGCAAAACATGTGTGGCGTATAAAGTTCATGACCCTAGCAAGAATCAAACATTCATTGTTAGCCAGTGTGAATAGTGCACATCAAATTCAGCTGGTAAAATTTAGTGGCATAATCCTGGGCCAGGTACTATTGATCATTTGCTTAAAATCCATGGACCTGTCATGTTAAAATCTATTGACTTAAGAGATTAGTTAGCATCGACACTATATTTGCACGATCCATCACTATTGTAGTTAAGTGTCTCTGCCACTTGAGTGCCTAAGGACGAAATCTACAAGCTGACTTATATCGGTATCCCCAGGTTCTGATTAGTCGACTTAATCTATAACTTAAAACAGCAGGAAAGGGAAATTCTTCTTATCTGTAACCATTGCAATACACTCGATGTTTTTCTTCCCTTTTCACCTAAATTAAAGCAGAAACATAAACAACGTTCGAGAATTTAACTTAATGCCTCATTAAAACATTGGCTCTAGGTAAGTGCATCGATGTATCTAGAGGAAGCTCAAGGAGGAGGAGTTGCTAGAACTTCGCATCATAATGCAGAATTTTCACCTTGGAATTTATAGAATTGTACAGTAAGCCACTAGGAATATGCCAAGTACCACGATATGATTCAAATCATTTAATAACTTTCTCATCATCTTTCAATCACTTGGATAATCGTATATGTCTTTCATCTTTTTAATCTGTTTCAAAAACTGAATGCAAAATTTATGGGCTTCATGTACTCTTTTTTACCATTCATTAATGACTACGGAATACGGGTGCCTGTCTTGCAGGGAAAGCAGTCTATATGGTCCCAGAGAAAAAAAAAAAAAGGAAGTTCTTGCGCACCTGAGCAACTAAGCCAAAAACACAAAAGGAGTGAATGGAGACCACACATTTCTCAGGGTCCGATCACTCTATATGATCTTCTATAGGACCTGCTTCTTAAAGGCCAGCGACCTCATGACCCCTCCAATCTTTACAATTCCGTAAAAAGAAAAACGACAGGATAAGTTGTTATCCTTTGCGTATGATTTGTTCTCACCGATTGGGTCCTGCAGGCCTGTCAGTATACACGGGAAAAAGTGAAAAAAGCTCTGCCATACTCAGGCCATACCAGGACTTGGAGATCTGAATCTACTTGAGAAGCCAGAATACTTCTGAGCATTCATTCCAAGCTGATGTGTCACCTGCTGCAGAAGTTAACCTAGATTTGGTCCCATATAGAAGCACCTCTGTTAGGACAAGTATGCAGCTGTATCTACTCTACGCCACAAATTATTATTTTGCCAGAGCGTCATATCTTCCATGGAGTGATAGGCTTGCCGTGGACTCATCATAAGATCATTTTGTTGCCATTTTCATGCAAATGTTTTCCATGAGCAGCTATGATAAAATCGTACCTAATGCAAAATTTTTCAGTAACCCGACAGTTTTAGTCGTATACTTGTAGGAAATGACACCAATTGATCGATTAAATACCTTTTGCATGAATTGCAAATGAGTTCTAAGAATGCTGAGATTTCTTAAGTTTTTAGTTCAAGTGTAAGACAGCACATTAGTAAATTTATGCTGGGATTTGCCTTCCATTTATGTTATATGAAACTGAGTTGCTTTTTGCATAATTAAGAAGTAGAAAAGTAAAGAGCACACAACAATTTTAGTTGATTCGATAGCTTGATTGCTATCTATACGAAAGGATCTCATGTAGGTAGTTCTATTAGTTTAAATTAAAAGAAAAAGTTATAAGAGACGTAGTATTTTTCAACAATTGCAAGAGTTTCTTAAGAACTCACTAGCACTCTGAAGTAAGTACTCTAACAACTCTCTAACTCCTAATTTCTTCTTGTAAAATTCGCTTAAATTTTTTATTACAATGATAAAGTTGTATATTCTCTCTCTTTTTTTTAAACTAATGCTAGTTTTTGGATTTTATAGACCGAAAAATTTTGCAGTTGCATTTTGTCCACGCCTTTACTGCCAAGGAAAAACCCAGCTCAAAGTAAGCTTCACGTGCCTCTTAAGTGTATCACTTAAAGCTCCTCTGCTCTGTATTTTACTTTGTTCCTTGTTGTCAATCCTGTAACCAAACACTCTCAAATCTTCGAGTTCTTTATGTTATTAGTTATTAATCAAAACAAATCAAAACCACACACATATATCACATGAACCCTAAATTTTCAAGTATTAAACCCGAACTATTTGAGATCAAATCGATGACCTATGTTAAAAATTGATGGAAAAACATGAATCACTTTACAATTTATATGTACAGATACATTATTTTTTTAGACTAATGTTTAAAGGAGTTTTAATGGCTCTCCTCTTCCAATCGAAATTTATACCTAGAAAATGAATGTGGAGCAAACCTTTTCAGATTTCAGATTCTATATCTAATCAAATCATTTGACCAAATAATGACAAAATCGATGGAGAGTTGATAAGTTAAATCAAGCCAGTCTTACAATCTAAACTTTATAGATTATCCAAGTAGTAGATACAATAATTTAATGAAATGGATGCAATTTCTTTATCTTCGAAAAGTCCTTAATGCAAGTAACATATCAGATTTTGTTCAGAAGCTATTAAGAGATTCGGGCTCAAACCTATACATGATGTGGGATGCAAACCAGCAGGATTATCAACGTACAAATGATATGCAAACCAGCAGGATTATCAACGTACAAATGATCTTACTTCTCTCCCTGTGTATCAGCAATAAGTTGAAGTTCAACTAGAATTTTTAAAGGCTTAATTTACTAATGCAACTACAACCCTATCACTTTGATCACAATAAAGAAATGATGATTTATATAATCCCAAATTCTCTTGGAAACGATATGGTATATTTATGTGACGGAGCTTGTGATGGTATTGATGACGATGACGACAGCAACGCCAGTCCTTTGGGTTGCGAAGCATGCATTGCTTGCTCTTTAATTACTTGTCATTTTCAAGTTAGATGGGAAGTATCTCTCCTTTGTTTTTGTATTGATTTGAATTGAATAGCGCAAAGTAAGAAATATGCAACAGTTCTTATTCGACCACTTCTTCAACTCATGGTCATGAAGCCGTGGCTCGTACATATAATATGCCTTCAAATATTTGCTTTCCTGATTTAGTATAAATACAAAGTGATAATTAATCCATACGACCAAGGTTTTAAATAGCCAATTGCAGGTAATATTATTATAATACTCAATGATTCAAAAACTCAATTCATCCATAAAAACCTTGATCATTTTAATTTTTCAGTTCAGTTTATAAATTTTTAGTTCAATTTATTTTAATAATTCTTGTTATTAAAAATCGATCAATTTATATATTAATTAATCGGTTAAAAACTAAAACAAATCATCTAGTTTTTATTTAACAAAATCTTTTTTAATTAAACTTTAAATTCTTTAATTGGCAAAGATAATCTCTTTTAATCATACTTTAAATTCTTTAATTTTATTTGATATTTAACCAATTTTATGATGAGCTAGTACCGGTTGAACTTTTTAAATATTAAACCTCTTACTTTACCAGTTTAACTTTCGGTCTGATTTTTAAAATATTGATAATACCAATGATAGCACATCCTAATTAAGGTTTATATACACATGATCAAAGTTTTAAATAACGAATGACAAGTCAAATTAGCAAGTCTCAATTTACAACGATTGCTTATGATTCAATTTCCACTCGGCCACTTCTACCTACTACTGGCATATGGTTGATGGATATGGATAAAACAGGAAACAATGTCCATCGCTTAAACAACCCTTCCACCCTCCAAAAGAGAAACGACTATTTGGTTATCTTGTCAATAGCTTTAGCTCAATGCAATTGCTAATTTGAAGCCCTTCTCTATTTCAACTTTATATCATTATAAAAATTTAAACTCCATTTTGTAACCGGAAATATCAGTTATGAACTTTACAACAAAGAGGATTCAAACTGCCTAAAGGTAATACAAAAATAGTAGCACATCAATCCAATATTACAAATCTATATGGTCATGTCAAAGCGTGGCGTTTGTAAAAGTGTAAACCCATTACTCTAATCTGACAAATTTTGAGTTAATTGACAACTTTGAGCCCCTCCAAATTTCAGCAAATGTTACCATTTGATACACTTTGAATGTCAACAATGAGCCCTTAATAACTTTCATGTCTATGTATATTCCAAATCGTTCACATGTAGATGTAAAAGTTGGTGTACAAGATAATCTATACAATGCAATAAGTCTATAATGCTTGCTTCTCAGGGTATGAAGTCCAGAAAATGGACAAGTTTCTTCTCACAAGTTTATATAGACCAACCCTTCTCCCTAAAGATAACTAGACGTCTCAAACTCAAGGTCTATCTTAATCCCAGATATGCATGCCCTCACCAAGGACCAGATCAATCCAAGAATTCAGCATTATCTCAGAAAATGCATAAAAAATGACCCAGCACGAACACCCATATCTAATTGATGTCAAGTGGTGGTTTAAAATTTTCTTGTAGAAACTGGTAAAGTTCATCTACTACCAAAGTAAGTTATTCTTCTTGTGGCAGAAGAGTGCCTGGAGCCTCAGACGAATTTGTTGATCCCTTGGCCTTTTTAAGTGCTTTTCCATCTCTGCCTAATCTCTTTGGAGATCCTGGATTTGCTACAATCCAGAAATGGTATCTTTCTATCCAAAGTTGCAAAGAGTTCAAGGAATTCATATCGGCATTGAACTGAGTCAAGGAAAACAGTCAAGAAAGCAGCAGGGGCATACCAAACGCCTTTCCTTTTAGTTAGTGCACATCTACTTTCAAAATCTGGGGTTAATTTCCTAGAATTTTCATAAACGTGTGAATTGTACTGGGATTCAATCACCTCCATGTTCTTTACATGTTATACATCATTCAACACGAAACCAGGCCCTTGGATCCCTAAGCAGCCAGTACCTGGTAGTTGAAGGATAATAAAAATCTGTTTATTCCAGTTCAGCAAATGGTATGCATACCGACAAGATGCTGACAATCTGTTTTTATATTTAAAGCTATGTAAAGGCAAATTGAGCTGGAGCAAATCCATGCTTTGGTTGATATCGTACCATCCACAAAACAAATATCCTACTATGGGGACTGTTAGTCTTAACAGTGAAATGACATCTAACTACACAGAATAAATCAATTGAGTGTTCAAAAAAGATTATCCTGACATCCACGTGAATGATAGTGAGATCTCGGTATCATGCATAACTCCATTATTTTGTCGCAATCGCAATCCATTTATATCTACACGGTGATAGTGAAATAGACATACCAAGTATAAATGCTGGTATCTTGACTGAATGCAATTGGAAGGGGACCAGCCATGTAGGAGCAACGGCAGCGTAGCTGTTGGCTCTGCCAAACCCATTTTGGCATCATGAACTATTCTTGTGGCAGCACAAGCTCCTCCAATGACCACAAAATCATCTACTGAATGAGCCACACAAAATTTTGGTAAGAATTAATAATTTTCGAATAGAGGATACCCCATCTAAAGAAGACAAAATATCTGTAGCAAGTTCTGTGCAATAAAAAATCAGATTTAGGAAATTATGGGGGATAGAACAAGATCAAAGCAACATACATGGCACTGAAGATTGAACAAACATTGTTAAGTACCACAAAGAATATGCCACAAGAAAGGTCAGGAAAATGTAGAAACACATTGATAATAATGCAGTGATTTTTAATCAGAAGAATATTATTATGAAGTCCAGAAACACTGCACCTATTAGAGATGAACAAATTATTCAACAGATGTCTAGGTCTATAATATCAAGAATCAACACAAATCTCCACCTTATTAAAGATTTGGAAAGTTTCTATCTATAAGGTATTGAATAAAATCATCATTAAACTATAGTCAATCATCACCACTAGTTCGAACAAAAGTATTTACTTCCCAAAGAGAAGCCTGTCAAAACCTAAAGAAGGTTGAACTTGACTTATATTTGACCTCCTGTATGAGAAGGAAAATCATCGAACCCTTAAATTTGGCAAATTCAGACAATTAAGCCACAAAAATTAACATAGTGAATTAACATACATGACTGATGTAACTGCTAAAATCCATATATACAGATTATAGTGCAAACCCGCTTGGCAGAGAAAAAAAACAATTGATGTGAAAAACCTGCTCCTCCTCCTCCTAAAAAATCATAATTACCAGGCTAACATGGTCAATGGGGATAGGGATTTTGATATGATGTGTTCGTACTCTCTTCAACAGCATATGACGCCACGTGTTATATGTTGCCCCACTATCTTGACATTTACGGTTTAATTGTTTGTCATTTTTACATCTGAGGGCTCAACTGAGTTTCCTGTAAGACAAGGGGTCATGGTTATTGAAGCCAAGTTTAGATCCTTCAACATGGTTTTTCCCAAATTGAACGGAAAAAGAGTGGGAAATAACAAATAGCTTATCCCCCATCATATTGAAACAAAGAAAAATCTCCAAAGCATTTTACAGCATGATGACAAGGAGAAGAATAAACAGTTTGAAATTTCACAATCACAACAAAACACATGCCTTTTCAAGTCTTCTACATCTTTTGGGTTGAGGGTTTTGCCATTTAATTAACCATTTGGTGTTTCAAAAAATTTGGACATAAGCTAATAAAAGGGATGCATCCTAAGTGCAATGGTAATTAAACAAGAGCAAAAGCAATATAAATGCACAACACACAGTGCATCACATGAAAAGTACAGAAACATACTCAGACTATCAAGCATGAATAAAGCATTACACCAACAAATACAAATATAATTAGCATATTGCGTTAGTTTCCTCCAAAGTTCCATGGACTATCTGGTGAATTTATGGAGCGAACCAAAAAGTTCTAATATCAACATTGCAATTCATCTTAGGCCGGTCAGGGTACTCAAACCAGGCCAATCAACAATAGTTGACTGCCAATTGATTTTTCCGGCTCATTGGGCAATGTCATTGGCCACAGACCTCCATTCTTCAGCGGTGAAAACATCAGAAATAGTTCATACCACAAGGATATTTCTGTTGGATGAAAAATCTCTCTAGCATGTTCTTCATCGTAGATGCTTACATTTGTCTTTGAATTTCCATTAGCAGTTATTTGACTGAAAGTAACTGAAAAATTTGTAAGCAAAACAAACACAACCTAGCTTTAAAATTTGTATCACAATTGAGCAATAAAAAAATTCAATCCTGTTTATAATTGTTAGTTGAATGTCACTGGATACACCATACCACACAATAGCCATATATCTGCACTTTCAGAAAGGGACGTAAAATTGTTTATAGAGGCTCTTGGGAACCACATGTTAACCTAGTGCTGGTTCTATGACAGAAGCGTGTGATATTATCGTTCTCAGACCATTGTAATGTAGGGTCCCGAAAAATTAGTATGTCATTTTGTCCCAGACATGGCTAAAAAGCACAAACACAAACACAATGTAACCCATTGCACAAGCTTCCCCGCTTTGCGAGGGTCGGGAGAGAGTCATCATTGTACGTAGCTTTCCCTTTGTCCCAGACGTGGCTAATAGCAATTAAAGACAGGTTAGTTCCTGAATGCCAGAAATTTTAGGTATTTTCACAATGAGAGAACATATAGAAACCAGTCACTTTTCAAATTGATCCATCTTTTCAACATAAAAAAATTAACTGGAAAATGCAGGCAGAAAGATTGAAAACATCTTGGCTTTTCAATTCATAAAGCTACCAATTTTTCATCTAAACACCAGATTCCTTATCAGTATTTGGCCTAGTGAAATCTTAGACTTGGAACTTGAAAGGGAAATTAGCAAACCATGATGCGAACTTTTCTAAAGAAAAGACCCCAATAAATGCAGTCCAATTGCAGAGCTGCATTACTCAACGCAACACGAGCAATCGTATCTATTCATTATTTTAATTGTGATTTATGGAGTACTTCAATCCTCTTCTCTAAGAAATGTAAGGAAATTCCCAATCCCTTTATGAAACCAAAGCCCTTAACATCACAACTGCGACGATTCGCAAACCACACCGGACCAAACTAAACAAAATCAAGTAATTAGCCCGTCTGAAATGTTCTTCCAGCTCTTAAGAATAAGCTTAAATTAACAGGTCTCAGAAATCATTGAAAACCCCACGTCAACACTGAAAATATAAGATCTTGAGATAATTGAAAGACAGAAGATAAAAGCAAACTCCTTTAATTAACCCTTAAAGATGAGAACTAAAGTTTACCTTGAACCCGTGGGAAGCTTATCGGCAAAAGAGGAAGTAGAGTTTCAACAAAATTGAAGAGTAAGCCATGGTTGTTGATGGGGTTTGTGCGAATGAAGGGTGGTGGAATTGGGAAAGTGGAACCACCAGAGTCATAAAATCCACTCAGATTTTTTGTCTTCCAGAACAAAAAGTCAGAGGCTTCCTCCATCTTTGGAATCAGAAAGTCATAACTTAGGCCCACTTTGGGATTGCTTTTCCTGCTTTTTGGTCAAAGTCCGTCGTGCGATGCCTTCCATTTTCTCTAGGGTTTGTTTACACCTAAAAATTGGAATTAAATATAACAAAAAGGGAATTACTACATTACAGTAGAATGAATATAATAAAATTGGAAACTATGGGATCCTGAGCTTAAGCAGAATTTCAGGAGAGCGTTGACGACCATGAATATAAAATAATTTATATTAAGTGAAAATTCATAATTGCAATTCTATATGTTTGATAAACAAAATTTATAATTAAAAAATACGTAATAATTATAAATTATATTTTGACAAAATTATGCAGTGACTACAGAATTAGTTAAAATGAGATTATATTTGAAAATTGACTTGTGTGACATGAGAAGATGATTACATCACTTATTAGCAATGTGTTTAAATCCTGTAAAGAAATGGGAATGGGTTGCTTTCATGACCCAGAGAACACTTACCCTTCTTCTCCAACAACTATTGCCTTTATGTTCATATTCTTGAACTCTTCCCATTTCAAGTCATTTTCTTAATTTCTCTTTCTTTCAACTGTTTTCTTCACAACGGTTACCAGAATTTTCTTCTAAGATGCTGCTAATTTCCTAATGTCCATTGTCCACTCAAACCGTTGTTTCCGGGGGGCTTTGCTTGCTCCTATAAAAATAGATTCTTGTCTTCGTATTTGCACGAGCAAGAACCATCCCCAGTGACTGAAACCCGCTTCTACCTCTCAACTTATAAGCCTCATAATCAAGTTTCGTCACATATGACAACCCCCGACCAAATCCTCAAATTCTTTGCTATCCTACAAGCCACAGCTAACTCTTCACCATGCATTGTCATCCAACTTCCCTTTTTCTTCCCCTTCTATGTCATGCTAAACACTCCCAAGTTCTGGGACAATTTCCTTCAACCCTAAGCCTCACCTTTATTTCCTTTAGTTTCTTAAAACCACGCCTGTAACCTTGTCAGGTTTTGCACCAGCTACGAAATTATAGGTCATCTCCTCAACTTCAATTACGTTTCATGCAGGATATTTCTTGATTCCCTTGAAAGTCATCGGTCTTCTCACAGATGCCATATACTTCAATTTCCAGGCAACAGCATAAACATTTGGGTCTCTAGCTCAGAAAGCGTTTCCTGTACTGGCTCTGCTAAGTTGACATCATCATCGATGCTACAACAACCAAGAAGCATTCATTTGTCAGATAATAGCATTTGAAAATACAAAAGCATACGCTTTTTGGAGCTGACCTGCTCGACCATATCAATCATTCATGCACCATAACCTTAAATAGAAGGCTTTATGTTGTACGTGTGCTCATTTATTGAACTGTATACGCATGCATATTCTCGGTCAACCAATACAGCATGACTACAATCATATAAAAGTGAAATAAAAGTGTCCATCAGCTCTAATTCGAGAAAAAGATACGTTGCTTCTTCTCCATGAAGGGCATCGAAGTCCAAGAAGTAATGCTCTTCTTCTCAGGCAGTCGCTCAAAGATGACTAGGGCCAACATTTCCAGACTTGGGTTAAGTATTGGCGGAATCCAACCAAAGCCAGCTTTGTCAAATGTATCTGTTCAGGATACGGACAATATCAAATGCTCCTGCAGCTTGTACACACGCTAAGAGAGTTATGCTGGTATATCAAATGCTCCTGCAGCTTGTACACACGCTAAGAGAGTTATGCTGATATATCAAATGCTCCTGCAGCTTGTACACACGCTAAGTGAGTTATGCTGATCTTATTTGGTCTCACCCCCTCGCTTCTCCACTCCCTAAAGTAAGAGATAAAGCTTGACAATGCAGCTGAATTGTATAAGCTATCCTGGCACATTCTCCCTCATCGCAACGAACAAAGCAATGGGGTTCATCGAGGCCTCGAACCATCGTATTTCACATGAAGGCAACTGATGTGACTGAAAAGCTCGCAAACACAGTGAAGATTATGATAAGAGTTACACCACCCAATGCAACTAGAGGCCGTCTTGAATAGGGTGGAGTGAATTTGCTTCAGAAACCTCAGTCTAGCAGTCGTTTAACAAAGAAAGTGAAGTGGTTTTGCACTGTCCAGTACTGATATGTCTCTATTTAGTTAGTAACATCAGTAATTCCCCAACTTAACAAACCAACATGAAGATAAAGTTGGCAACATGAACCGCCGTACGACCAGGCAGAGAGCCGACAACGTTGCCGCCACTCACACAGAGTAATTATGAGAGCCGATATGAACAACCAACTCCAGCCAACAAATTAAGCAGAAGCCAAGTCGTGAAAAACACTGGTACCTGCCACCTACTCTTTTACTCTGTAAAATGGATGGTGACTTGAGTACTGTATTTCATCAATCCCTCTCTGTTTATTTCACCCATCTTCCTAACATTTACTTGCTTGGTTGGTTAATCTTGTTAACTTTGGCATTATTATTTGCTTCATGCTTGATAGTTATCAAAGTCTCACCCTCATCCAACATTACCCGTAAAAGTAGAACCTCTCCTATCGGTAACAAGGGATGGTGCCAGCCCAACTCAAGTCAGTGAGTTCAACTTGCCTTGCATCTTCTTTTTTTTTTTAACTAAAAATTCCAAACTTCACAGTGCGATCTAAAGGTTTAATTTTTTCTAAAGATTTGTAATTGAGACAATAATTTAAATACTTTATTTACAAAAAAATTATCAACCAATTATGAGTAATCATTCATGACCAATTTTATTATATAATTGATTTGGTCTGATGGACTTTGAGCTATTCAAATCTAATCAACCTTGGAATTGAGCCAAGCTTCTAACCCTAATTGAGTTCTAAATTGGATTCGTACTTCAAAAAAAAATGAAGTAATGATTTTTTAATCCATTATTTAGGAGTATTATGAAAGTAATTATAACAAATATTAAAATTAAATAAAATTATTAGAAATAATTTAAATATTATGTCATGTTTTACTAAAAATTATAAATAAATTTTAATAAAGCTACTTTAATTTATCTTATTACAATTTTATTAATAGTAAAATTAATCAAGGAGTTACAAGGAAAACCTTAAAAATAAAGTTTTATTAATAAAAACGACATGAAATTAGATGCTATACTTGATAAGGGAAAAAACGAGAGAAGTAGATGCATAACCCACTGCAGGTGTTGCTACTGCAAAATCATGTAGAAGTGGGAAATTGGTCTCTAATGAATTAAGTACATCCAGCTTATATCATGTTTAGGTGGTGTTCCTTTCACCGAAGCTAGCTTACTTATGGCTTCTTGGATCCCAAGACGATAACAATGGAGTCTTCTCTCGGTCAATGACTAGGACTTCGTCTTCTCTATTATAAGGACTAAGGATTTTGATGACATTACAATGCCAAGGAGTCGAATGTTCTGACTGAGTGCTCAGGTTTGGAATGCCTTCTGTTAAGATAAAATGCTCTCGGATCGGATACCGGTTAAGTTTAATAGCACGAAGTAGCAGTAAAGATAATAAAGAGAGACAAAATAAATGGGACAGAACACAAAGATTTACGTGGTTCGGTCAATGTGACCTACGTCTACGGCTGGAGGGTGAGCAATTTTACTAATATGCAGAGAATGTATACAAATACAAATGCTGGAACAAAAGGCTTAAAAGTATACAAAGAGGGTAGAGGATTTCAGAAAGGAAAGAATGGTTAATTTTCCTCTAAGCCTGCCACCTTATTTATAGTTGATGTCCTGCACAATCGTCGTCCAAATCCTTCTACCTATAGCCATAATTGTTGAAGAAATCACCAACTTTATTTGACATCCTTGCATGC
>JAOTAX010000007.1:20811130-20832556 GCA_025629825.1 Erythroxylum guanchezii
CTGCGAGCCTTTGCCGATTCGTCGCTGTCCTTGTATACATCTCAATCCATTTTCTTGGCATCCAAACAAAGCGTTTCCCACCTTCATCAAGTCCATGACCTACGACTGATCTACGGCCACCGCTTCTTCACGCCCCTAGTGGCCTGTGTCTGCTTTCGAGACCCGAGTCTCTCTTGTCTTGGCTCTCGCTACCTAGGCGTCCACTGTTTCTCAGCGACGTAAAAACTGTTTCTTTTGCTTCAATTCAAGTCCGTTGAGTTGAGGAGTTGTTGTATATTTGTAATGTGGAAAAAGATAGGAAGAAGGAGGGAATGGATACGAAGCCTAAACCTAGCAAGATAGAGCTCAACTCCTATAACATTTGTGGCATGAACAAAATCGTCGAAGGTCCTCTTTTGCACGGTCGAGGTATTCTTCAAAATTTGGACTTCGTCTCTGTTGTTTCCTTTATTATGCTAGTCAGCGATTGTGTGTTTTGAAAAGGTGGTCCTGTTTTTCAAAAGAAGAAGATGAATATTTGAAGAGGAGAAGAATCGAGCAAAAGTCGTACTAAGAAGAAGAAGAATATCTAATCGTGTTTTTAAAAAAGAGTTGTGGTAGAATAAGAATATTAGAAGAGGAAGTAGTATTTTAATAAAAGACGTGTTTAAGAGTTGGTAGAAAAAGAAGGGTTAAATTGGATAGTATAATTTTTAGATTAAATTATTGAGGAAAGTAATCTAAATACCAATGGGGTGTTGGTATTTAGAATCCTAGGAAAGTACTACTATTTTCCTTAAATTAGGAAAGTTTTTACTTTGCTAACGACTCAAAAAAAACCAACCAAACGTAATAATTTAAATTTTAGAAAAAAGATTGCTTTCTCTGGCAACAATCCGTGTCAACCAAACGGGGCCCGAGGGGCTTGGAACCCAAAGTAGACAATATTTATTGGTAGGTGGTCTGGGCTGTTGCACTTAGGGCTAGATAAGCTGATCTGGGGAATATCGAACACTGGTCAGTCCACTACTGCATCGACATATTTTATGATTATGGATCACTTGAACTGTCCTTTTAATGGATTTTGGAAGGCAATATGACATTATAATGGCCCTCAACGCATTCGCTTATTCCTTTGGCTCCTCGCGCAAGATCGATTACTTTCTAATCAACAACAAGTTCGCAAACATTTAACTACTGATGTTGCGTGCTATCATTGTCAAACAAAAGAATCCTCGTTACATATGGTGCGTGATTGCACCAAAGCTCGTAGTTTGTGGTTTGTGTTCCCTCCATAAATAGTCTCCTTTGATTTTTTCAATCTGAACACTCATGATTGGCTAGCTATGAATCTCCAAAAGCACCAGATTTTTTTTGGATTTAATTGGTCAGTTATTTTTGGTGCCGCTTGTTGGTTCCTATGGTCCTGGAGAAATATGACCCTCTTTGATGAGCACTTCTCTTTACCGATTTCTTCTGTGTATTATGTGCTGGAGTATGTTCACTGGATTTACAAGGCTTCGGTCTAGCAAGGTAGAGCAAATCTTGGCCATAGACCTTGGTGTGAGCAACTTATTGGCTGGTGTAAACCTCCTCATGATTGAGTGAGGTTAAATACGGATGGAGCGTGCAAAAGCTCGTCCTCTTCGGCTACAGTAGGTAGACTTATTCGTAATAATTCAGGTGCTTGGCTTGGAGGTTTTGTGCAGAATATTGGCTGGTACTCCTCCATTTCTGCTAAACTTTGGGGAGTTTTTTCCGATCTTAAGCTTGTTTGGGATCTTTGTTATCGTCGAGTTGAATTATAAGTGAATTCTCTAGTGGTAACTAATATCCTGGCATCCTCTACTAAACGAACAATGTCTTATAATCCCTTAGTTATAGGTATCAACGAGTTATTTACTCAAAACTGAGTAGTTTGATCTTGTTATATTTACAAGAAGAGAAATCAGTGTGTTGACTGACTCGTCAACTTTACTGTTTATTTTAAGTTAAGGATTACTACTTTTAATACTACACTTATAGAATGCCTCTCTCTTTTTTTTTAAAGAATATGTCTAGAGTTTGCTTTCCTAAGTTAGTCATGTAATGTCTCGGGTTCCTTTACAAAGAAGGCCCATTACCGTTAGCTTTTGTTTATAAACACAAGCAAAACGAAAAGTTGTTTTTAGGGGGAAAAAAAAAAAAGAAAACGAAAACCACTGTCAAGAATGGGATTCGAACCCATGCCCTTTCGGACCAGTACCTGAAACTGGCGCCTTAGACCAACTCGGCCATCTTGACTTTATAGTTCTGAATTTTAATTTCAACACTGAAAGCTTTCTAGAGTTCCCGCTCTCTCAAAACTACTTTCTCGTACTTCTTCTCGGCGACAACGTAAATGACTTCTCTCATCGCCAAGCTTCAAACTAAACTGCTCTCACTCTCCCTTTGCAGACTTATCTCATCACTAGCTCTTCTCAAAGACCCACCTTTAATTGAACCCATAAAACATGAACACCACTTTCCTAATTCTTCGCTTGATCCTTTTCACGTCTTCACTGTTTACTCCAGAACCGCTCCCTGCACCATCGAGAACACAGAAATCTTGCATTCCCATTTGCTTAAAACTGCATTATTTGAATGTAATATGTTCCTTTCTAATTTTTTACTTGATTGGTATTGTAAGTCTGGTGATATGTTTAATGCGGCCAAGTTGTTTGACAGAATGCCTCATCCAAATGCGATTTCTTGGAATATTATGATTTCAGGTTATAACAATACATTGAAATTCGAGGATTCGCTGAGAACCTTTTGTAGGATGCGTATTTTAGGTGTTGAGGCCAACGAGATCACCTATGGAAGTGTCCTTTCCTCTTGTGCTAATTTGCAAGCGTGTGTTTTCAGTGAACAGCTATATTCTCTTGCAATCAAAAATGGATTTTATTCGAATGGTTATCTTAGGACAGGGATCATGGATGTATTTTCCAAAAGTGGTAATTTTGATTGTGCTTTGCGGGTGTTTAATGATGTCTCTTGTGGGAATGTGGTTTGTTGGAATTCCATCATCTCTGGGGCTGTTAGGAATCGGGAAAATTGGGTTGCTTTGGAATTGTTTGGTCAAATGTGTCGAAGGTTTTTGGTCCCAAACAGTTTCACCTTTTCAAGTATTTTGACTGCCTGTGCCGCTCTTGGAGAAATTGAGACTGGAAAAGGAGTTCAAGCGTGGGTTATTAAATGCTGCGTGAAGGATGTTTTTGTGGGAACTGCCATAGTTGATCTGTATGCAAAATGCGGGGATATTGTTGAAGCTGTCCAAGAATTTTCTAGAATGGCAGTCCGCAATGTGGTTTCGTGGACTGCCATTATAGCGGGTTTTGTTAAGAATGACGACTCCATCTCTGCTCTCAAAATTTTCAAAGATATGAGAAAAATGGGAGGGGAAATAAACAACTTCACGGCAACAACTGTGGTTACATCTTGTGCTAAGCCAGGCATGATCAATGAGGCAATTCAAATTCATAGCTGGATTTTAAAAGCTGGATTCTGTTTGGATCCAGTGGTGGAAGCTGCTGTGATTAATATGTATTCAAAAATAGGTGCCATTGATTTGTCAGAGGCAGTGTTTAAAGAAAGGACTGATATCAAGAATACTGGGCCATGGGCAGTCATGATTTCTTCTTTTGCTCAGAATTACCATCCCCAGAGGGCCGTTAAATTGTTTTGGACAATGATAAAGGAGGGTCTGAAACCGGATCAAGCTTGCTATTCAAGTGTGTTTAGTGTCATGGATTCCTTGAGGTTAGGGAGACAACTACATTGCTACACTCTTAAAACCGGATTTGTCTTTGATCTTTCCATTGGTAGTTCTCTTTTCACAATGTACTCAAAGTGTGGAACTATAAAGGACTCCTATAAAGTTTTTGAGGAAATTCCTACCAGAGACAATGTTTCATTGGCCTCAATGATTGCCGGTTTTGCAGAACATGGCTTGGCAAATCAAGCTTTCGGGCTTTTTCGGGATTCGCTGTCTGAAGAAACTAGACCAGACCAGATGAGTTTGGCTGCTGTTCTCACTGCATGCTCTGGCCTTTGTTCCTTGCAAAGAGGTAAAGAGATTCATGGATATATTTTTCGTGCTGAAATTAGCAGAGAACCACTGGTTGGTAGTGCACTGGTTACCATGTACCTGAAATGTGGGGCTCTGAAGTTCTCAAAAGTAGTCTTTGATATGCTTCCAGAAAAGGATCAAATTTCATGTTCTGCTCTGGTTTCAGGATACGCTCAGAATGGGTTGTTGGAAGAAGCATTGTCATTATTACATGAAATATCAATCTCCAATTTTTCCATAGACTCATTCATGATTGCATCCATCCTTGGAGCAGTTGCTATTTTGAACAGGTTGGGTGTTGGGATTCAATTGCATGCCTACGTCACAAAAATGGGTTTAGATTCAGATGTTTCTGTTGGAAGCTCACTTGTTACAATGTACTCTAAATGTGGAAGCATTAAGGATTCCAGTCAAGCATTTGATCGAATTGATGAACCTGACTTGATAGGCTGGACAGCTATGATTGCAGGCTACGCTCAACATGGAAAAGGTGAAGAAGCATTAAGAATGTATGAACATATGAGAAAAGAAGGGATCAGACCTGATCCTGTTACATTCGTTGAAGTTTTATCTGCCTGCAGCCGTGCCAATTTGGTTGAAGATGGCTATTTTCACTTTAATACTATGACCAGAGAATTTGGAATTCAGCCGAATAATCGCCATTATGCGTGTATGGTTGACCTTATTGGTCGTTCTGGAAGGTTAAAAGAGGCTGAAAAGTTCATTGAAAGTATGCCAATTGAACCTGATGCTTTAGTTTGGGGAACACTACTTGCTGCTTGCAAATTGCATGGAGATGTTGACCTCGGCAGGGTAGCTGCCAAAAAAGCTATGGATTTGGAGCCCTATGATGCTGGAGCTTATGTTGCATTGTCAAACATCTTCGCAGATGTAGGTCAGTGGGAGGAAGTTCTAGAGGTTAGACGCCTGATGAAGGGTACAGGAGTTAGAAAAGACTTCGGCTGGAGTTCCATGTGAAATACACGCTACCTGTCTTGGTAAGTCTCTGACATATTTTTTAGTATGGCATTCAGGAAAATTTCTCAACGCAAACATTATGTGAAGTTGAACAAATAAAAGGAAAACGGTAAATAAATTGATGCACGCCATCAATGAGACATCTAACTTACACATCCTTTCTTCCTTTAGTCCCCATTTTCAGAATTTGAACTCTTACGAATTGATTCCATTTACTCTCTATGCTATCGAATTCTAGGAATAAAAACATAAAGCTATAGTTAAACTCATGTAGTAGCTATGAAGGCTATTCACTTTCTAAGTTCTTAAGTTATATGTAGTCTCTTTCAGAGAACAATTTGGCCTTGTTAAATCCGAAAGTTGCACCCCTTGCACGAGGAAGTAGTCAACATCACGTGAAGAAGTGCATCAATATCCAGGACCAGGCAAGCAGAATGACTGGGTACGTGGCTTGAATACCCATAAGGCTGGGAACTCAGTTGGGTTAGAG
The DNA here is from genome assembly GCA_025629825.1 of Erythroxylum guanchezii. Lineage (NCBI taxonomy): Eukaryota > Viridiplantae > Streptophyta > Magnoliopsida > Malpighiales > Erythroxylaceae > Erythroxylum > Erythroxylum guanchezii. Next base: position 20,816,668 of record JAOTAX010000007.1, read on the forward strand.
TTCATCTGCCAACCTCTATCAGTAGAAGCTCTAACTGCTACCTAGCCAACCACAACTGCGTTCCTGTAAGTAATCCGGCTTTCATATGCTTTCTCTTTTGCTGATATGAACACTCAAATATAAATTGATTTATAAATTTGATTACCGATCACAAGAAAATGCGCAAGTGTATTCTGTTTTGAATTCTACTTTTGCTGTCTCTACCTTGTTTTAAGTTTCCATCTTAGAAATTGTTAATATGAAGAGAGATTGGAGAAATACTACTTAAGTTAATCATCTGCTTAACCTTTGTATATATACATATTAATAGGGTTAAAAAGATTACAAGTATAAAATTACTAAAATAAGTCTATATTCACACCCTAAACTTCTGTTCTAAATGGCTAACTGAGCTCGGAAATGGTTTTTAAAAAAAAAACTACAATTTGGCGATAAACTGAATATTATTCAAGGTCGTTTGTAAGTGTAGAACTAATCGTTAGATACCGTTAACGTAAGATGACATGGAAACTTGAAGGGATAGTTGGGCATCAGCTGTATCTGATTGTGTTACTGTTACATGTCAAATGATTTGACTTTAAACTTAGGCGTTATGTGCATCCTTCTCTGATATATACATGCTCCTTCCTGTAGCCAAATTTAAAATGTTAGGGCATTTTCTCTGGGGATGTTCGCAGAGACTTTAGCAACAGATTATGGATCATACTTCATGCAGTTCACACCAAAGTTCTTCAAAACTTATCCTCTGGACAACCAATTAAATAATATAGGAGCTTCTGCCCAAGCAGCACTGGAAATATTTTTGACCGAGCCCACAGTTTCAAAGTGAGCATGTTATAAGCAAGAAGCCATGTTGAAGACTGCCATGGAATTTTAGAAACTGAGACCACAAGTCATAGAAAGGGAGCAAAAGTACCCTTTCTAATTCTTCTAGCCACCACAAGATCTACCATCATCAACATCAGAGGAGTTGATTCCATGAAATCTACTGTATTAATAAATTTCAGTTTGATCTTTAAGTGATAAACAAAATGTTTGGTTTGCTCATATATTCCTCATTCCTCAGAATTTTCTAAAACTCTTATGTTTTACATTTGGTTCTTCAAGAATTTTTAGCTGATAACATTTCTTCTATATTGAAAGGGAAACAAAATCATTAACATCACAGCCCAACGTTGCCGGCGTCATGAAGCAGTACAGTATCAAAGATTGTGAACAGCAAGTCAGCACTTTATATGCACAAATTATAATTATCAGTTTCGATTGAAAATTAGTATCTCAAGTTCACAAGACAAAAACAAGTTTAGACATAGATATGTACACAAATACGTATTTTATAAATTTAAATGGGGGCGTTCCTGTTCATATTAGCCAATTCCCTTATTACAAGGAGATGATGAATAGTACCAAGCGCCGTGGAAACGAACGGAAAATAAATCACAGCTGCAAAGATCTCCCATCAGTCATTGCTTCCTTTTCTTATCCATTTCTAGCTGCATCGCTATTTCTCTACCAGTCAAACATGCTCTATCGTGATCGGATAAATTTTAAACTGCCTAACTTTGACCCTATGCATGAAGAAAACGTAAATTGAATTGCTGAAAACAATTTATAAAAAGATTTAAAGGATAGAAAGATAAAGAGTCCTTTTCTTCTAGGATACCAACCTGGAGGACAAAAACTTGCATAGTCACCATTAATTAGTAAAGTTTCCAAACTGACCTAACTTGACCCTGTGGCATCAACAAACTGCAAGTTTCAATTCTGAGGTGATATAAAACAGAAGTGAAAATATAAAAAATGGAATTACTGATCCTTCAAGAGAACCAACCTGGTGCATGCAAGCTCACATTGCGAACTAAATGCATCAGAAACTGGTGCAGCATAATAAGCTTGGAGATGCTAGAAAAGCCTCAATTTCACCGCCCTGGTTTACAAGTTATGGCAGCAGGTGCAAAATGACATCTGAAAGTGATAAAACTGAAGGAACTAATGAACACAGAAACGGGAGCAAACTCTCAACCATATAGAGAGGAAAAATTCTATTTCCAGAATCTACCATAAACGTGTTTCAGTACACATTTATAGCTACCGTCGACGGTTATCCAACAAAGAAAAAAAAGAAAACTAGCTAACATAAGCTGAGCTGGCAAGCTTACAAACTAGAATCAGAAAATAGAAAAAAAACATAAAATAAAAATAATAAACACAAAGGCGGGAAACCAGAATGAGCGCCAACACCCCCCCTCAAGCTGGACGATGAAACTGAGGCAAAGGTAAAATCTTGGTCAAAACATCAACAAGCTGATGCGCAGTAGGTAAATAAGCAAGGTGTAACAACCCTTCCAAAACCTTTTCCCTGGTAAAATGACAATCAAGTTCGATATGTTTGGTCCATTCATGAAAAACAGGATTCTTCGCAATGTGCATAGCCGAATGATTGTCACAGTGCAAAGTAACAGGAGTTAAAGACGTGACCCCAAGTTCTTCCAATAAGCGAACAATCCAGGTGAGCTCAGCGGAAGCCTGTGATATAGCCCGGTATTTAGCCTCAGCCAAAGACCGAGCAACAGTAGACTGCTTCTTCGACTTCCAGCTTAACGGCGAATCACCAAACTTAACAATATAACCAGAAACCAAACGCCGAGTAGTAGGACAAGAGGCCCAATCGGAGTCGCAATACGCATGAAGATGAAGAGAACCAGTACCAGTAAAATAAATACCATCACCCAAAGAACCACGAACATAACGAAGAACATGCAATAAAGCATCCATATGAGCCGTGTGAGGACACTGCATAAATTGACTGAGGGTCTGAACCACATAGGAAAGACCCGGCCGAGTGTGCGTCAGAAAATTGAGCTTCCCAATGATCATGCGATAAACAGAGGGATCAGCAAGAGGAGTGCCACCAGAAGGACCAAGCTTAAGATTCAAAGGGAGAGGAGCAGGAGTAGCCTTACAAGAAAGCGTATTCTGATCACGTAAAAGATCCTGAGCAAACTTCCGTTGAGAAAGCACAATACCATTAGCAAGATACGATACTTCAAGCCCAAAAAAAAATGTAAAACACCCAAATCCTTGATGGTGAACTGCTAATCAAGATAAGACTTTAAAGCATCAATTTCACCCAAGTCAGAACCAGTAACAAGAATATCATCGCCATAGACAGCAACAATTGTAATCTGCCCTGAAGTTCGCTTGATGAATAAACTATAGTCATGCTTAGAAGCCACAAAACCAAGATGCAACAAAGCAGTAGACAATTTCGAATACCATTGACGACTAGCCTGTTTGAGCCCATAAAGCGACTTCATCAAGCGACAAACCTTATTCTCAGGATTCAGAACGCCTAGAGGCACCTTCATGTACACTTCTTCATGTAAATCACCATGATGAAAGGAAAAACAGTAGTAGGAGAGGACGAAACAGAGAAATGAAATGGAAAATGGTGCTCATGAAATTTAACATCCCTACTGGTAAAAATTTGTTGGGTCTCCAAATTCAACAGCTTATAAGCTTTCTGGCCAAAAGGATAACCCAAGAAGACATAAGGAACAGCTCGAGGAGAAAATTTATGCCGGGAAGAAAAATGTGTAGAAGGAAAACATAAACAACCAAAAGATAGCAAATGAGCATATGTAGGGACGGCATTATGAAGAAGTTCAAAAGGAGTGCGATTGTTCAATGAAGAAAGAGGGAAACGGTTGAGAAGATAACAAGCAGTGAGTAGAGCTTCACCCCAATAAACACTGGGTAGATTAGCTTGAAAAACCAAGGCTTTGGCACAATCCAATAAATGTCGGTGCTTTCGTTCAACAGTACCATTCTGTTGAGGTGTGTGGACACATGAGGTTTGATGTAAAATGCTTTTGGAAAGATAGAAGGCGTTGGCAAGGGTGGAACAAAACTCTAAACCATTATCACTCCGTATGGTTTGAACAAAAGCATGGAAGTGTTTTTCAACATAAGTGATAAACGATTGTAAAATAGGCAAAGCTAAACTCTTTCGAGGCAATAGATGCACCCAAGTACACCTAGAAAAATCATCCACAATAGTTATAAAATATCTATGGCCATTATAAGTAGCAGTGGGATATGGTCCCCACAAATCTACACGGAGCAGTTCAAAGATAGCAGAGCTTTTAATGCTACTGGCAGAAAAAGACAAACGATAAAACTTAGCTTTAGGACACATCTGACATATAACAGAAGAATGATCAAGTTTCCCATTACAAAGAATATCCGAAATCAATCTCAATCGTTCAAAAGGCAAATGGCCAAGTCTACAATGCCAAAGCCGTGTATTTAGTGGATTACAAGAATCAGTAGTTACATGATGGACAGAATGAAGAATAGGAGCTCAATTACAAGAAACACTGGCGGAAGAAGGAAGGCCATGGAAGTCAATGGTCTCGAGCACAAAATAAAGACCACCATGCTCTTTACCAAGCACCAGAGGCCTCATGGCTTGGTCCTGAACAAGGCAATGAGAATGGGTAAAGATCACGCTGGTATGATATTGAACACATAACTTTTGAACAGAAAGCAAATTGAATTCAAAATCAGGCACATGAAGACAGTTGGTCAAAATCAAATGGTTGGTGATTTTCACAGTGCCAGTATGAGCGACTAAAGCTTGTTTACCATGCGGAAGAGTAATATGGAAAGGTTTATGCAATTTCTGAAAGGTTTGAAACAAAGCATGGTTAGAAGCTATGTGGTCGGTGGCACCATTGTCGATGATCCAAACTGGTTTAACACAATGACTAAAGAAACACAGACTATTACTTGCAAAGAAGGCAGATGATCCACTAGAGTCGCCATTACCAACACCCGAAGGCTGACCAGCAGCTGAACCAAATTTAGTCAACAAAAGTACCAATTGATCATACATTTCTTTGCTAAATCCCATGCTAGGTTCTGTGGATGAACTGGTATGAGCAACGTCATCAATCGTAGTAGTGGGCCCCTCAATATCATGAACATTGGGTTGCACAGTAGTTGCCAACCGCTTGCTCCTGTCCCACGATTTAGCACCACTCCCAGCTAGAGGATGCAATTTGAAGCATCTGTCGATGGAATGTCCATAAACCTTACAAAAATCACAAAAGAACTTGGAACGCCTACCATTGGGTGTAATGCCATACACGACTTGTTTATTATCAGACACTGGAGACTGATTACCAATGCTATTAGACTTGGGATGAAACATGTTTGATTTCTGTTTTTGATAGCCAGCAGCAAACGCAGCTCCATCTGACAAAACAACAGGAGATGTTTCACAGTCTCTCTGTTTCTCCTCTTGCAAGATCAACCTATATGCTTGACTCAAAGTAGGCATGGGCTGCATCATTAATATACTTCCTCTCGCTGTTTTAAAATCCTCATTAAGTCCCATGAGAAACTGTAAAAGCTGTTGATCTTCAAGAAATTTATGCATCACACTTGCTGCACTACATGACATACACACTGGTAACTCAACCAATCCAAGATATTCATGCCATTTCGTCTTCATCTGTGTGTAATAACTACTCACAGATTGAGTACCCTGTGAAATGCCGATCAACTCTTTCTGCACCTGATATTTTCGTGGGCCATTTGACTGGCCATACCTCTCTTTCAACTCTGTCCAAATGTCGACTGCAGATCGAAAACTTAAAATACTATTACCTATATCTGGTTCGACAGAATGTAAAATCCAAGATATCACCAAATTATTACATCGTTCCCACTGCATCTCCTGAACAGAGTCATTAACAGGCTTTGCACAAGTGCCTGTAACAAAACCGAATGTATTCTTTGCAATCAAAGAAATCTCAGCAGCTCGTTGCCATTTGCTATAGTTATCACCATTCAATTTGCGTAGCAAGACTATGATTCGAATGATCCGAACTATGAATATACAATTCACTATTAACATCAATATCAGTGGAAAAATGCGACTGAACTTCGGTAGACATATTTGCAACTTCAACAACCAACACTCAACGTCAAGGTGTAGTAATAGCACAACCAGAATTCAACTACACAGAAAACGTTAAAAAATGCACCTGATTATGGCTCTAATACCATGATAAAACCGAAGGAACTGATGAACACAGAAACGGAAGCAAACTCTCAACCATATAGAGAGGAAAAATTCTATTTCCAGAATCTACCAGAAACGTGTTTCAGTACACATTTATAGCTACCGTCGACGGTTATCCAACAAAGAAGAAAAAGAAAACTAGCTAACATAAGCTGAGCTGGCAAGCTAAAAAACTAGAATCAGAAAATAGAAAAAAAAACATAAAATAAAAATAATAAACACAAAGGAGGGAAACCAAAATGAGCGCCAACAGAAAGTTAGAAGAAATGGATAAACAGCCCACTGTATACCTCTTTTTGAATCATGTTAACCCAGTTGGAAGCTTCCTTCTTTTTAGTTTTTTGTCCCTGACACCGTCATAGAGAAGTTCATAGGCAAAGTAAGTTAAGTGACTTTTCTTCAATAAATCTTCCACTACAATCTTAGGTGCTGCAACCACTTTTTTATCAGCCTCAAAAATTGTACCCACAACCTCGGGGACGATACCATTCTGCACCATAAGATGGATAATTCCTACTGCCTGATGAACTCTATGCTGCAGGCACAAACAATTTATTACTCGGCCAAACGTTGCAAGTGATGGAATGAAACCTGTTTCAATCTTTTCTAGGAGAAAATTGTATGCTGAATCAATGTTGTCTGTTTTGCACAAGCCATCAATCATGACACGATATGTATAACTGTCTGGAGCACAACCTTTATCACTCATTTCTAGGAAAAGCTTTTCTGCCATGAGCATATCCAGCTGACCCGAGAAACCCTTAATCATGATGTTGTATGTAGCTCTAGTATGAGACATTTTATACTGTTCTTCCATTCTCCTAAAGAGCTGGAAGGCTCCATCCAAATCCCCATTGTTGCAAAACCCACTGATTATTGTGCCAAAACTGACAGAATCTGGAGTTAGACCCATGTTCCCAATTTCCTCAAGTAACTCCAAAGCCTTGCTCACTTTCCGAGCTTTACAGAGGCTCTCTATAACTATATTATATGTGATGATGTTAGGAATGCACCCTTTCTGCAGCATGTTATTGAAAAGCTCCATCACATCTTCAGTCTTTGAAGCTTTGCAGAGGCCATTTAACACAGAGTTGTATGTAATCACATCAGGAGTAACACCATTTGTCCACATGATATCAATAATGTCAATTGCCTTTTCCATCTTAAACTGTTTGCAGTAACCATCGATCAAAGTATTGAATGTAAAAATGTCTGGTGGATATCCTTTGGCAATTGCAACATTCATTAGGTTAACAGCATCAGAAAGACAACCCATCTTGCACAATCCATTTATCAGTATATTATATGTCCAAATATCAGGGGCACTACCATCTTCTGGCATCTTATTCATCAGCTGCAAGGCTTCTAGAATAAGTCCTTGTTGAGACAAACCTCTAATTAGCGTATTGTACAGAACAATACTTGGTTTTAACCCTTTCCTCAGTGTGTCATCAAACAGTGCCATGGCACGGTCTGTGTCACCATCCTGGCATAAACAACTTATAAGGGAGCAATAAGTAAATTCATCAGGAACAAAACCCTTAAAAGTTGCATCATCAAGAATTTTTTCAGCATTTTGTATCATGCCCATCTTACAATGCCCATGAATAATAGTATTATAAGTAAAGCTATCAGGCTCTAAACCTTCATTAACCATTTTATGTAGATAGTTTTCAGCTTCTACAACTTTACTGCTTTTACACAATCCACAGATTAATGTGTTATAGGTCACAACATCAGGAGTTAGCCCTTCCTTGGTCATGCCATCCAATAAACTGATTGCCCAATTGACTGCTCCTTTTCTGCTGAAGCCTTGGATGAAAACATTACATGTAAACAAATTTGGGCAAACTCCTTTCTTCAGAATTTTGTTAAGCAGTTTCTCACCTTCTTGGGTACACCCCTTCTTGCATAGTGTATGTATAAGCTTATTAAATGCAGAAATCGGAGGCAAAATCCCCGACATGAGCATTCTATTAAACAATTCATATGCCTCAAGTTGATGATTCTCTTCATAGAACCCACTAATAACTGTACAGTATGCAATTGCATTATGTTCACAGCCCTGACAAGGCATATTGTTAAGGAGCCTCAGGGCAGCATGGGGCCTTTTTGTCCTACAAAATGACTTCATCCTAATTGTGAAAGTGCAGACATCAGGAGTAATCCCTTTATCTTTCATTCTCAAATAAACTTTATGGGCTTGATTGAAGTACCCGTACCCTACCAATATATTCATAATGGCATTGTAAGATAACACGGATGGTTCACAATTATAGAAGTCCATTCTCTCAAACAAATCAACAGCTTCCTGAACCTTTTCCTTCTTTCCATAGCTTCTGATTACTCCAATATATACTTTCTCCATTAAACTGCTATCAATATTCATCCTCATGTCCATGAGAACACGCTCCATGGCCTCAAACTCCCCATGAAATCCAAGCTTGTCAATCATGCAGTTATAAGTAATAAACGTGTGTGCAAACCCATCTTCATTTTTAACAGAATTGAATAATTCAAGAGCTTTAAGAGGATGCTTTTGGTACTTTATGACAGCAGCTACATGCTTAGGAAGCAAAGTAGGACTCATACCAAGAGCAACAGCAGCTATGTAATTAATATACTCAAATTCTACTTGCTTCAATTTTCAAATTTCCTTAACAAAAAGCACAGGGCATGAATCATCGAAATGCAATCCGTGTAACAATCATAAGCAAGCAGCAAAATTTTTTCGGCGTCAATTAGTAAATACGAAGCAAAGAATTGCTAGAATTATGTCTTTCAAAAATTTTCCCAATAACCAAACATGAAAAGAAGAGAAAATAACAGAGTTTTGGGGCATGAAGTACCAGTTATTTGGACATAAAAACCGCAACGGTTCAGCACAGGTGAGTGTGAGTTTGATTCGTAGTAGGGCTTTAGCTTTCAAAGGCTCAAAAATTCGGTCTTTAGATTTTATAAGTAGACGAAGAGTATTATTAACCTGCGGACAGTTCTATTTCGGTTTAAACCCCCGACGGCTGAGATCCTCCGATCCTTCTGAACGACCCACAATTCGATCAACCAATGCTGAAAGAAAAAGACAGGAGATTGTTACGAATGAAAAGTTGAGAGGTAGAATATAAGAATGCGATCTTCTTTTCGGTCCATCAATTCCAACCTTTTTATTTTAAATCTTATTTTAAATATGGAATCTATATATTTGTGTGGATCAAATTAAGGAAAATAGGTTTGAAGTATCCTAACGAGAAAAATGGTGTTCTAACCAATACAAGAGGGACAAAAATGACTCTAATTGAGTAGTCACTAATTAAGGAATCCTAATAAAAAATTAGAAATGTGAATAAAAAGTAGAAATTAGAATAGTAATAAAATTATTGATTATGTGTATATTTGGTATGAATTTTTATTATTAAAGTTAATAATTATATTAGTGTTTGGTATCAAATAATAAGAATAGTGATAACATTTTTTTAAATAATATTTAATTATTATATGATTGATTTTGTAAAAATTTAATTAAATTGGTTTATATTATTTTTAACAAAAAGTTTTGTATTTAATAAATAAATAATTAAAGTTATTTTTAATTAATTTTTAAATAATTGTATATGATTTTTCTTATGAGAATAAAATTTAATACTATAATGAACTTATATTATAATATAAAATCATTGAAATAAAATAAAATAACAACTTGAAAAAATAGAGAATTTCAGTTAACATAAAAAAAACCAAAAGAAAAAAAGGATTTCAATTATTACATTTATTTATTATTCATTCAATTTTAGGTTTTTTAAAATTCATTTAATATATTTCAACCTTTTTCTTTTCCATTACTATAAAACCAATTAAAAATTAAGGAACGTAACGTGCATAGCCATTCCCAAGTTACCAAACGTATGAACTAGGGATGAGATCATCCCCTCTGCTCCTAGTCCTACTATTTTATCCCCTTTCAGCCACCTTACCCTAGATAACATAATGCCCATATCCCCCTCCCACCTCTCTCACTCTCTCCGTTCCTCTCTCCACCGTCTACCTCGACGGGAACCTCCCATGTTTTCTATTCACAGCCTCAAAAGGCCCTGATAAATTTAACACAGAAGACAATGATATTCTTTTTATTTTTTGATACATAGGAAAACAAAATTCAAAAAATAGAAATGAAACTAGCACAGAGCTCTGCGGTACCGCAGGCCCTGGCGGTCATGCCGGAGAAACTCTAGGATGGTTATCAGCAGTGTCTGAAGGATATGTAGTTCTGAACTGGCAAGAGTGGCAATAGTGACCAGTCGATCTGCACACTAGCTACCTTCTCGATGCACATGTCAAAGGTCCACCTCCCAATTTTGGTGAAGGGGTCCATGAATACCTGCCATCAAAAGATTATCATCGGATAAAACGGGATGTGAAGAAGATAAAATGTTGATAACCTGCAGGGAGTCCCCTGAACTTTATTGCGGCTACGTTGTCGTATGCTTCTGATGCTTAGCTGCCACCACCATTTGCAGCAGACGTCAAAATAACAATGAAATCCAAGATGCAGTGAAGATACATTGGTGAATGCTAATAATTTGCTGTTATACACGGAGCAAAAATGTCAAACAAAGTATTACCAAGGGTGCCAAGGTACAGATCCTTGTTTTAGGCAACACGACCGATTCTTGGTTGCCAACGCCCTGTTGATGATGCCTGCAGAAGCATGTCAAGCATCACTAGATGAACTTACAGTAACTAGCAAGTCATAGACAGATGAATTGCCAAAGATGAACCTCGTGACACCCCTGTATATGCATGGAAGCTCCCCTCGAAAACCCGCTACTCTTCCTATCAATCATTTTTACAGATATTATTATGCAATGTAACTGAAGGAGAATTTTGAACAAATGTTGGTATTATGTCATTTTATACCTCCTCAGGGATGCAATAAATTCTTGCTCGGACACATGCTTCATCTCCTCCAATTCCTTAACATATTAAAAAATCTGATTAAGATAATAACCTCACTTGGTAAGCGAACAATCAAGTAAAAGCCAAAGTACTTACATTATTAGTATATTATTGGGAAGTTGGTTGTGGCTGCAAGACCCCAGTATTTAAGAGCTGCTAAGTCTTAAGCTCTAGCTGCTTTATCTTCCATATGATATGCACCTAACACAACCCAAAATTTTGAGTGAAGGAAAGGTAAATTTCATGTCTCTCCTGTTTTTATCTAAAGAAATGTACAAAGTTTACGTTCCTGAAAAACAAAATTCAAAAACTAAACTAAGTAGAGATGCTAGGTCTCACCCAGATATACTCTGGTAGTATTGTTCGTATGTTGGAGTAAGAGCCAAACATCCAAGATCCCACATTCCATGCAAAAGGCAAAAGAGAGAAATTTAAACACCAACATCATTAGAAAGCTCAGATGTTGCAAATATAGGTATATCGATACTGTATCAATATAGGTACTGATGCTCTTGTATCGTATTGTTCAATGTATTGTGATGCTCTTGTGTCGTACTGTTTGGTACTTTATTCTTGTATCCTACCATTCATTGTATCGTGATGCTCTTGTATTCAGTGTTTTGAAACCTGGACCGGACATCGAACCGGAAGTCTTACTGATTACCGGTTTGACCGATTCGACCGATTCAACCGTTGTGACATTATAATTATGTAATAATTATTTATAATATTAATAATATTAAAAAATACAAAAATATATCAAAAAATAAAAAATACAAAAATAAATAAAAATTTATTAAACCAGTGGTCGGACCGATCAATTGACCGGTTCTCACTGATTCAATTAATAATCGGTTTTTAAGAGTGAACCGGATAGGATAGCCGACCGGTCATCGGTCGAATCGGCTGATCCGGTCCGATTTTCAAAACATGGCTTGTATCACACTGTTTGATACTCTACTCTTGTATCATACTGATGCTGTACTTTACGGTACTCACAACTTCGCAAGGTATATATGCAAGTTTCTTTTCAGTCTTACAATTTTTCAGGCAGTCACTACAAACCCTTTATAAGAAACCGAAGAGAAAATAGAGATAGAGAGGAACCTTTTCTGGCCTGACCCTCCCTCTTACAACTGTTATCCCATGGACGTGCTCATATCTACCTGTCCACCTGTCCCTGCATGAAGATGGCCATTGGCTAGAGAAGGTTTAAAGGAGCGTAACCATGACTCACCACAAGAAAACAAGTCTTTTTGTCACATTTTTAAAATGTCACAAAATGTTCTAAAAATATCGCAGAAGAGTATTTACGACATTTTAAAAAACGTCACAAAAATGTCGCGGAATGTGATGTAAGCAAAAAGTATCTGCGACGTCACGAAAAACATTGACATTCCGTAATGTTTTAAAAAAATGTCACTGAAACTTTGGACGATCTGCAACGTTTTTAAAAACGTCACTGATTGTCTAACATTCCACGACATTTTAATAACGTCGTAGATTATCCAAACATTTAGCAACGTTTTAAAACATCGTAGAATGTGAAAGAATCCCGCGACGCTTTTGTTGAAAACATTATGAAAAGTTTTCTAATGTTTTCCGCGACGTTTCTATTATTATTTGTATTATTTTTTATTTTTTCCATTTTTCGAAAATCAAATTAATTTAATAATTTTTTAATTTTAATAATTATTTTTTAAAATACAATTTTTAATCTTATTTGTTTAATAGCTATTTAATATTATTTATAAATTTTATTTATTTAATAATTCTTCAATTTTTTTAGTATATCATGAATTTTAATAATTATTCATGTATCACAAGAATTTCATACCTGCAGACAATGTATTATTTAATTACAATTCGCAAACATGTCATAATAAACTTATAAAGTGTGATGATAATTAGCTAATAAAATAAATTAATTATGGAAAATCAACATTTTTTGAGAAGCATTAAACATATTTTGCATATTTTCAATAGATATGATAAGAGGACAATTACATGGTAGGTATTCTTTTGAAAATTACAAGTTCTTATCATTTCTAATTCATATAATTTCTTATTCTCCATTTGAGATGTCCATGTAATCCACCATATGATACCTTCAATATATTCACTTCATGTTTTCATGATCAAGTTAGCTTGTTTAAGGCAAACTCATTCATAGGAAAGGTATTGGCTCTGTGAAGAATCTACTAGGGGTGCTGCAGTATATGCTGGTTCAAGATTTTCATTTACACTCTTTGTTGGTCTCTTTGGCCTCTTGGATCTCTGCAATGGTTGATCTACACTTGGAAAAGGATCATCCAATTCATTGTCAATTGAAGTTGATTCATTCATCCTCTGCGAATTCCTTGACAATGCATCCCAAAGAATATCAAATTAAGGAATAAAACAAGAGTCAGGCGCAGTATAAAACAAACTATGTATTTAAGAGTTTGGAGAGGAAGTTATAAAGATCATCATTGTAAATATATATTTTGAGGAAGTTATTAAACAGGGACGATAAATTGGTGGTCCTATTACAAATTATATACAAAATCACAAGAATGGAATTAAGAAAATGGAACTCTATTCTTGTTCATGGAGTACCTGGGGTTGGTAAGGTGGAGTCTTCTTGCATTTACAGCAACGAATCCAGTCAATTATTTTACACAAGCTTCGAGATTTTACGCACAATTGTAATCACACATCCTGCATCATCTGGTAAACATTTAGCACATCTACTCCAACTAATTCCAGTAGCTTCCGGAGTATTGGTTGCATCAGCCAATTGCTTTACCGCAGATGCAAGAAGATTAGGTTATGTTTGATCCAATTGCGAGCTAAGATATGAATGTAAGAAATGCCATATTTGATCCAAAACAAAAAATATAGAAATGATCATATATCATGTATAATACGGGCTTCTAGAAACTAAATAGTAAATTCAATATACTAATTACTGCAATTCACATCTATATGTATATGTAGACTTTTATTACTAATACCACATTCAATATCAAGACTTGAACTCAAACCAAGAAATTAGAAGCCCATAGGAGATTAGTGAATACATGGATTGTTGTATACATCAGTGAACTCTAAACCAAACTTACCATATAATTTGTTTCATTGAATAATATATTTATTAAATGTTGCTATCGATGCTTCCAGAGTGGCTATCTTTTATTGGCAGTTCACTTGATAACATTCTTCAACAAGAAGACATCTGCAAGAATGCAAGCAACATCAGTATATATTAGGGACATATGCTATTATAGAAATAGTTAAAAAGTGGTGACACTATCTAGTAGGGCAATATTTTCTTATATATTCAGATAAAAAAAGCCTAAAAAAAACTTATGAATAAGGTCATTCAAACACTTGAACAACATAAATAAGCTTGTAAAATCTTAGGTATATCCAGAATGTTCAGCTTCCATCCTGCTACATGGTATCCCAAAATACTCTGAAATCATCATCTGATTTTCTTTCACGATATTAGCCTGAAGCTACACTCTCCCTTCAAGAAGGAGAAGTTAGCTAGAGCATTAGAGACTTTCATGGTCCTAAGACCAATCACCAAAAGCGATAACTCCATGTGCACCTTTAGGCATCTTCTTAATTCCTTAAATTTGCGACCTTTTTTTTCATGATTTAAGGCTTAGAATCACTAAAATGAAGGATAATAAGCAACAACAAGAACTGGGAAATCACGGATTATACATAAAAAACAGGATAAGAGTAAGTGAGAGAGTGAAAGAGAGAGAGATAAAGCTATTTTACTTCGAACCATGATTCAAAATCCCAAGTCAGTAAGCCCTGTTCACAAAAACATTTTTGCCTAAAAATCCAGCATCATTCCTGCTGAATGTGAAACTCCAAGCACCAAAACACAAATAAGCGAGAAACCTAAACAAACTCAATAGAAGCAACAACGTATCTCATTGTCGAACAAGCAGCAATAACAAGAAGACAGAACATGAAAAGGAATTACCTTGCTTTCATTGGGAGTGCCATTCATTATACAATCGAATCAAGTTCCCCAAATCTTTCACCTACAAAAACCCCAACTCATTTTGATTTAAATCACCCAACATAGAGAAATCGAATCAAGAGAAATAGTGGTAAATTGTCGATGGGTAAGGTTCAAACTACCTCGAGTCTGCGGTCGTGATACTTGAAGTGACGAGGGAAATAACGAAGAACATACCCAAGGTCGTCGTCTCCAAGGAGGCGCTCAGGAATAAGCTTGGGACATTTTTAAAACTCTTTAAACGTCGCGGATTGCATTAGTTTCTTGTAGTGAGTATTTTGTTGGATATTTTGGACTTTTCCCATAAAGTTAGACAATATTTAATTATGTTTTTTGGTTTTTCAAATAACTTATTAATTAAATTACGTAATTTAATCCAGATAAAATTAATAAAGTTACCTAATAAATGATCTAAATTAATAAGTAAAAATCTAGATAAAAAAATAGATCCCGATCAGTATAGACCAGATCCATATCGAGTCTGTGATGGGATAGCCTGATATGGAAACTATATATATAGGTTAATGTCTCCTACAGTTGTTCATATTATTCGTAAGCATAAAGATTCTCTAACCCGTTAAGAGAGCTTACGTTTTGAGAAAACTATAGAAAGACGTTGACTACATCCCGGTGAACAATTCCCATGACGTCGGCGGAGGATTTCAGGTTCGCAGTCCATCTGGTCGAAGACTCTCTCAGTCCTCTCCAGCCATCCCTCTGTTAGTGTAAGTCGACTTGGACTCCCATGTAAGTCGACTTACACATGCACAGTACTTGTAAGTCGACTTGTAAGTTGGCACAAGTCGACTTATACATGTACA
>JAOTAX010000007.1:20837782-20848125 GCA_025629825.1 Erythroxylum guanchezii
TATATAGTCTTCGTTCTTCAGGACTTAGAAGATGTATCGTCTGATCATTTACTGTTATAGATTCAACTTGAACCTTAGCTGTCTGTTTAGAAGGTTATATGATGATAATTGAACTTCTGTTATGATTAGGTGTTGATTCTTCTATGACCTTCATCTTCAAATCTTCTTTCTTCATCGATTGAGGAGGGTTGTAAGGTACTAGCTATTGTTTAATAGTCTGTGTCTTTTGTGGAACATCAGACAATGAAACTTTCTTCTGAACAAGTGTCATCTTTTTTTGTTCTTTTACTGATTTGGAAGAGAGTTATTGTTGAGGCTTCTTCTTCTTAAATGCTAACTTCCTTTTTATCTCTATCTCTCTAGATGATTGTGATAACTGAGTATGGGGGATAGAGACAATTGGTTTGGTAGGCTGTTGTTGTTTCTCTTGCTCTTTTTTACTGTTAGATTATCCACCAAGAATCAGAACTTTCTGCTTATTTTGTTCTTATTATCTTAAAGTCATTATTCTTGGTGACCTTCTTAACTTCTCGAGCCTTTCTGATTGGAGCGTCTCAGCCTTCCTCTTTAAAGACACTTGATGAGTTGGTTGTTGAACCTTGCTTTCCTTTCTTTCTAGAAACGTCTTGGCTTGTATTTGCACATCAGACGATTGTTCAACCTTTTTCTCTACTGGTATTCTTCCGGACAATCGAGGATTTGCTTGTATTTATGACGGAACATTTTCTTTCTTACTTCATCTTACTAAAAGCTCTCCCTTAGACTGTGCTTTCGGTGTAAAATCTACATCCGCTTCAGCTTTAATTTTGATCCCCATTTTGTGAATATTGGAGGCATTGATAACACTCTTAACATTCAACTTTACTTTGTTTCCTCCATCACGTAGGATTCCAGATTCTTTGAAGAATCTTGTTAACAGCACACCGTAAGGATAAGAACTACTCTTCACATGATAATCCTCCCTAGCCTTTATCATGTACTTCAAAATTAAGAACGGAAGATTAACCGGTTGGTGAGTGAGTAGATGAAATAGACAATGTTCATCATTCATTGTCACCAAATCCTTTGATCTTGCTCTTGGTAAGATACAATGGAGAAGAAGTGAATGAAGAACCCTAGCCTTCGGAATGAGGGTTGAAGACTTCTTGACTCCTGGATTACTAGATCCATATAGTTGTTGACTGATGTTGGCTTTGTCTAGATGACTTTGAGCAATCCAATCTGTATTGTTGAATAGTTCTGCTCCTTCATTTGGACACCCAATAGTCTTCACAATAGAATCTTGTGTGATTATTACCGACAACCCATCTACCATCGATACCAAGGTGTTGTCTACCACCTTCGCATTCTTCCAGAACTCATATACTTCATTCAAATACACCATCTCTCAGATGTTGAAGAATTTCTTCCAGCCAACTACTTCAATCTTAGGTTTGATATTCATCTGATTATTCTTCAAAGAAGTAAAATCGAAGAGTCTCCCATAGACAAGAGATTTTGGCATTTTTAATCTGTAAAAGATAAACACTAAACACAGAGATGTTTTTTGCTTAAAGAAGTGAGGTTAGTATAAGAATGAAAGAAAGATATGAAATGAAATAAGAGGGATTTGAAGTTTAGAACAGAGGGTTTGATTGTCTTTGTTGAGAGCACTCTGAACAAGTCAGTTTCTAGGTTTTTTACGAAAATTCCAGAGTGTTAGGTGTTGCAGATTCTGAGATGATTTCCTTTGTATATACACTCTTGAAATATTGCTATTTGTAACATTTTTAACTGATCCTCCGATAATCATGAAATTGAAACTACCAAGTGAAAATTTACCATTACTATATAATCTGAAAACTTACGACTTTTCAGCTTCTTTAGAACGAATCGTTTGGATCATGGAGTTTTAGACGAATGGTCATTTAACATTACCATATTCAGATTTCGTCTTATTTCCTTGAATTTCTCTTCACTTAAGGGTTCATCTCATCAAATTGTAGATTGATAATTCCTCTCTGTACATAGTCTCTTATAAAATGATGTATAACTTCAATATGCTTTGCCCTTGAGTGTTGTATTGGATTCTTTGAGAGATTAATAGCACTTATGTTGTCACAGAAGATTGGAAGAATCTTTTAGGATAGAATAATCCTCTAACTGATACTTAATCAATAACAACTATGAACAACAGCTTGCAGTTGACATGTATTTAACCTCTGCAGTAGATAGAGCAATTGAACTTTGCCTCTTGCTTGACCAAGAAATTAGATTATGACCAAGAAAGTGACAGCCTCCACTTGTACTCTTTCTAGTAATCCTATCTCTAGCATAATCAACATCATAGTAGCCAATTAACCTGAAATCTTTACCTTTCTCATACATTAAGTAAAGATTAGTAGTACCTGCCAAGTATCTCAATATTCTTTTGACAGCAATATAATGAGATTCTCTAGGATCTACTTGAAATCTTGTACACAAATAGACACTAAACAATATATCAGGTCTGCTTGCAGTTAGGTAAAGCAAAGAGCCAATAATTCCTTTGAAAAGAGTTTGATCAATCATCTTATCAACTTCTTCTTTAGATAAGACGATTGAGGGATACATAGGAGTTGACATTGGTTTAACATTCTCCATTTTATATTTTACTAAAAGTTCTTTGATATACTTTTGTTGATGAACAAAAATCTTTTCTTCAGTCTATCTAATTTGTAAATCAAGAAAGAACTTTAATTCACCCATCATACTGATTTCAAATTCACTTTTCATAAGACTTTCAAAATTTAAACATAACTTTTCAAAAGTTGCACAAAAAATGATATCGTCTACATATATTTGGACAACGATAAAATCATTTTAAATATTTTTCCTAAATAATGTTTTATCTACTTGACCTTTAATAAAGTCATTTTTAATCAAAAACGAACTCAGACGATCATACCAAGCACGAGGTGCTTGCTTCAATCCATATAAAGCTTTATGCAGTTTATGGACATAATCCGGTTTATCATTGTCTTCAAAACCTAGGGGTTGTTTCACATAAACTTCTTCATCTATAAAACCATTCAAAAATGCACTTTTCACATCCATTTGAAACAGTTTTATACTATGAAAAACAATATATGCAAGCAAAATCCTAATAGCTTCTAGTATAGCTACAGGAGCATATGTTTCATTATAATCTATTCCTTCTTGTTGATTATAGCCTTGAGCTACTAATCTAGCTTTGTTACAGTTTACTTTTCCTGATTCGTCTAGTTTATTTTTGAATACCCATCTGGTTCCTATAATAGATTTATTAAAAGGTTTAGGAACTAGAGACCAAACTTTATTCCTAGTAAATTAATTTAACTCCTCTTGCATAGCTAAATCCAAGCTTTGTCTTGAAGAGCTTTATTAATTTTCTTAGGTTCTAATTTAGAAACAAATGCTACATTTGCCTCTCTTCTAAATTTAGATCTAGTTCTCACTCTTTCTGAAGTTTCTCCTATAATCAAGTTTTTTGGGTAAGAAGATTTATATTTCTAGTCTTTTCTTAAACTAATATTTTCAGAAATATCTTCTACCTTATCAGGTGGATCGTCTGATGGTGAATCGTCTAGGTTATTAACTAAAGAAGTAGATAGAGTTTCATTATCAGAATCATCTCTTTTATCTAGATGAGAGTCATCATCAAATTTCACATGCATAAACTCTTCAACATATTTAGAAACAAGATTATAAACTCTATAAGCTTTAGAAGTAATTGAAAACCTAGAAAAATTCCTAAATTGATCCCAGAATCAAATTTATCCAACTTTTCTTTTGTATTCAAAATATTGCATTTGCATCCAAACGGATGAAAGTAAGAAATATTTGGCTTTCTTCTCTTCCATAATTCATATGGAGTTTTGTTTAAAATAGGTCGCAAAAATACTCTGTTTTTAATATAACAAGCTGTATTCACAACTTCTGCCCAGAAGTACTTAGGAAGATTCATTTCACATAGCATAGTCCTTGCCATTTCCTAAATCATCCTATTCTTTCTCTTTACAACTCCATTTTATTGAGGAGTTCTAGGAGTATAGAAATTATGGAAATTTTCATTCTCTTCACAAAACATTTTGAAATTTTCTTTTTCAAATTCTCCGTCATGATCACTCCTAATTCCAGCAATAGACATTCCCTTTTCATTTTGGATAAAACTTTAAAGCATTTAAAAGACTCATCTTTATGTGATAAAAACAATATCTAACAAAATCTAGTGAAGTCATCAACAATTACGAGACCATACTTCTTTCCACCTAAACTTAGTGTTCTGGTTGGACCAAACAAATCTATATGTAACAGCTCTAGAGGACTAGACGAAGTTACAATATTCTTAGATGAAAAAGATGTTCTAACTTATTTTCCTTTTTGACAACTCTCACAAAAGAAATCTTTGTTAAAATTTATCTTTGGTAAACCTCTTACCAAATCATGTCTAACTAACTTGTAAATATGTTTAAAACTAACATGATCTAGCTTTTTGTGCCTAATCAGTTTTTCATCATCTTTTGATATAAGACATGAAATATTTTGACTTTTCAAATCATCTAAGGTAATTTTATAGAGGTTGTTTCGTTTCTTGGCAGAAAAGAATATGGAATCGTCTTTTTTTTAACTAAACAAGAATTTTGATTAAAGGATACTTCAAAACTAGAATCACATCACTGACTTATACTAATCAGATTATGCTTTAAGCCTTCAACTAGCAGAATATTATCAATAGATGAAAAGGAATCTTTACTAATTTTGTCGATCCCAACTATTTTGCTCTGCTGGTTGTCTCCAAAAATTACTAATCCTCCTTGCTTATATTGAAGGTCTAGGAATATAGATGTTTTGCCCATCATGTGTCGCGAGTAGTCACTGTCCAAGTACCATTAGTGGTGGTTGCTTCTTCCGAGAAAGGAGATCTGCAGTATATATTATATCCTTCTTAGGTACCCATATTTTCTTAGGTCCTTTGGGGTTAATCTTACAATTTTTCTTTGAATAATAATAAGAATATTGTTTCTTTATTATGAATAGTATTTCTATTATTAAAGCCTAAACTGCTTTTATCATTTGGATGTCTATAACTTCCAATCATATCATTCATCCTTTTTGCAAATTTCGATAAATCTGCTAAAAGACTATTAATCCTTTGTTTTAGTTAATTAATTTCCTCAGATCTATCTACAGTTACTTTCTTTTTCATATCGTTTACTTATTTCTTGAGGCAAACGTTTTCTTCTTCTACGAGTTTCGTGTTCTTCAAATTTTTAACAAATTTCTTTTTCAATAACCTATATTGTTTTAAGATAACAAGTGAATCTTCTAATAATTCTAAATAGGCATCCTGAAGATCATCAAAGTTAGAAATTACCTCATCATCGCATTCCCTTTCAGCTACTAAGCATATTTTTGCTTGTTTTGATGTTTCTGAGTTAGATTCAGATTCAGACGAATCCAGATCTTCCCATGTTGCCATCATGCTCTTTTTGTTGTCTTGACTTTTCTTCTATTTCTTTTGAGCAACGGACATTCAGACTTGTGATGTCCTGGTTTGTTAGACTCATAGCAAACGATAGAACTTTTCTCATTTTTCGAATCATCTTTGCTATTCTTTTTAAAAGAGAAGTCTTTATTTCCCTTTGATTTCTTTTTCCACATCCTTCTTATTTTTCTTGAAATGAAGGATAATTCATCTTCATTTTCACTTGAGTCTTGATCAGATTCACTGACGTCATCATTCTTGATTTCTTCAATCTTTAAAGCTTTTGAAGATGTGCTTCTATTTTTCTGCATCCTCTGATTCTTCTGACCAGCCTTCAATGTAATAGATTTATCCCTTTTGGGTTTGTCTTTGCATCAAGCTCTACTTCATGGATTTTCAGTGAACCAAGCAATTCGTCTAGCTCAGCTTACTTAAATCCCTGGCCTCTTGTATTGCTGTTATTTTGGGTCTCCATCTTTTTGGAAGACTTTTGAGAATCTTTTTGATATGATCTTGACTTTCGTAGATTCTCCCTAGAGCTTTAAGTCTATTACTGATTGTTTGGAATCGTCCAAACATCTGATCAATGGTCTCATCATCTTTCATCTTGAACAGCTTATACTGATGAACAAGAATACTAATCTTGGATTCTTTCACTTGGTTTGTGCCTTCATGTGCAATGGATAATATATCCCACATTTCCTTTGCAGATTTGCATCCATGAACCTTATCATTTTCACTTCTGCTTATAGCACAACTTAAGAAGAACTTGGCCTTTGAATTTAATTGAAAGCGAGCTTTTTGATCAACCGTCCATTGGTCACGAGAGATGATATCTTCTTTATTGTCTGTTGAAATATATGGTCCATTTTCAATGATATCCCAAAGATCAATATGTATGGATTCTATGAAGAGCCGCATCCTGTCCTTCCAATAATGATAGTCTTCACCATTGAATGTAGGGGGTCTTGAGACTAAGGCACCTTCTACTATAAAAACATGTAATTCAACCATGGATCTTTGTCCTCACTTTGTAACAGAGTTTCTTGGAAACCTTACTCTGATACCAACTGAAGTCAATCACTTGTTAATATAGAAATCACTTATAATATGTAAAAATACACAAGAAGGGGGGGGGGGTTGAATTGTGTCAAATCGTTTAAGATATCAATCTTTAAAATCTTCTTGATTTTCTTGACAAATTCAGATGATTACAAAAACAATTCACTTAATTTGGTAAGTAATGCAATAGCGAAAATAAGTTTCTATTCTTCTAACAATACGAAAATTAAAGCGATAAGAGCTAGAGAATATGACGCTGTGATTTATCCTGGTTCATCCTTAACCTTAGGCTACGTCTAGTCCTTAGAGTCCGTCTGAGATTTCACTATAACCTTCAACATTATAAGCATTATTTCTACATTTCCAAAGCCTCTTCAGGTCTCTTTCACAAAGTATTCTTTATCTGCTTCCTTAGCTTCTTTAGGCTCTAACCTTTCTTTCTCTCTAAACGATATTGTTTGAGCTTCACGTTATAGATGTATTTGCTCTCTTTTCTCACTTAAGCTTTTACAATCAGAATTCTTTGTATTGTATATTGTCGTGTCTCTTTTCTGTATTTTTGACTTATGACTATAACTAATATTTATAGCCTAGATCTTCAATGGTCTTCTTGAGAATTCTGCTTGTCGAATCTTCTAAAAACGGTTATTAGTCGAGTCTTGTAACTAACTCCAACTAACTGATGTTCTAGTACATTCCTCAATTTCCATCGTCTTGCATAAATTCATATACTTCGTCTGGTGTCTCATATGCCTCATCTGGTGTCTTAGACTAAGCACTTCGTCCAATCCGTCCTATTCAACTTTTACTACAGTATCATCTTGATTTGATTATTTGTGCTACTTACATTTATCTACGCACTTAATAAATTCATCAAAACAGTTCACACACTTCTATGATTATTATTATTTGACTTTCATCAAAATTAATAGAAGAAGTGAAGTCTTCTTGACTTAACACCATCTTCAACGTCATACCAAATACTATAATTACTAAAATCATTAAATGGTGGTATAACTTCTTCGTAACCTAAATCACTTTGAACCTTAAGAAAGACTATAATTTGTTATATAGATCTCTATAATAATTACTAGGCACAAATTTCTTCCTTAAAAGAACCTTTAATTCATTATAAGTTATTAGGAAATTGAGACAAGATAAGATGCTGACTACAGTGGAATAATTATGAAACTTTTTTTTATTTTAATTTCTCAAAAACCAATATCACTTTAATTCTATAAAATGGTTAACACATAAATCAAAGCATGAATCTTAATTCGTACCTTATTCTGAAGCTTGATCATTTTCTTATCATATCTCACAAACTATTTTTGAAACTGATCCATCTCAACCACCGTAGTCACATAAGTGTTCAGTCTCTAATGATATCTACAGAACAAGTTAAAAGAATTCTATAACTCTTGCAGAGAGGGTTAAGCAAGATGTACTAGCTTCATTAGAGCTTAAGCCTATTTATAAAAAGTCTCGAACATTTTAGTTTTAATTGAAAGTATATTCTAATTTCAACTAAACATTAATTAGAATTACAAATAATTCTAGTTAAGTGTCAATTATGCCAAAACAAAATTCAATATCTCATATCGCTCCTTATTTATTAAATATTTCATATTTAATCATAAAATTTTTTAAACTTTACAATCAAGTTTAACTTGATAAAATATCTTTATTCTCTTCAACTCATTCTATATATGAGACCTATTAGGTTCCCAAATATTTTACAATGATTATAAATTATAATTATATTTCATAATTAGAATTAGATAAATTAAAACTCCTTTTAATTTATCTTAAAATCTCTAATTAAATAAATTATAATCATAGATCAAGATTGACGTCTTGCAACACATCATAACCACTCAAATATCTAGGAATGTCGAAATGGTTTTAACTAACCTTTCTATCATAATTTTTCCTATAATCCAATCTTTTCATCATATAATGTTCCAATTTGATAGAGCATGGAATTAATGTCTCCTTTTTTTAGTCCAATCATATTAGTTCTTTGCCATTAGTTATTGATTCTATTAATGACAATTGTAAAATATTTACAAAAGGTCATTCTACTTTGGCCAAGGACTTCTTGAATCAATACTAATCGAGAATAACATAACATTCTCCCTAATTATTTTACGATGATGAATCCGATTTTGATCACATAACTATCTCTATATAGTTTATGCTACATCCAATAACTACCGACTAAAAGACCCATAATTAAAATAGGTCATGAGTAGTATCAAAACATAGCAATCCCTATACAAGATAACTTTGGAGACCTCAAGTCAAAAGATCGCTTACACAATTATCACAATGAGAATTTCTATAGACATACAAGTAATGTTTTGAATGGATTTTTTTATATCATGTTAGTTTAATGAACTTTCTCTCTAACAAACACCCACACATTTGTTTAAGTATCTCCATATTTAAGTCTATGAGATTGGCTACTTCCTTTATAAGGAAAAACATAACATATGCTAACTTGTTTACGTTCTATTAATGTCCAATCTTAATAGAACAATGACTATGAGCAATTTAGGGATAATACATAATTGTAATATGAATCTTATAATTATAATCTTATTATAATTTCATTTGTAATATATAATTATCCCATGGACTTTATCATATACATCTAAATATGTATAAGATAAATAATGTCTTTCAATTATTTTGTCACTAAACTACAACTAGTCGATTAGCTGTAGGGCATAAACTAACATAAGTTTCTATAGGCTGTTAATGATTTCTTCTCCTATTATTCACTAATTGATCCCATCAAATAATGACATAATTAGTGAACTATAATAATCTAATAGCTTTACTTTCTTCTCTTCGGAGTAGTTATGATAATCAAAAATCAATTTCGTCCTTTTCACCTACACCAATTAAGCTTTTAAATCATTTTTACCTTTAAATAAGGGTTTTTTCATCTTGATACCAATAAGATTCTTATCCATACCTTCAACCTTTAGGCTCCCATTCATGCCTAACTTCTCTTATAGGACTAAATTTGTTCCATTTAACCTAAAATGCTAGGTCAACTTTATCAACACTTAGTTCATCATCTTATTTCTTTACCTTTATTTAGGGGTGTTTGGTTGCATCTATTATGACTCCTCTCATCATCAACTCGAGGTTGTTATCTATTTTGTAATTCAACAATTTGACGTTATTGCTTCTGTAAATTGTCTTCCACATCATTATACATCATATTTATTCTCTTAAAATTTTGCTATATAGCCTATGTAAAGAACATGTCCTTTTCCTCTTCATTTTGGAATCACCTTTAGAAGATATACTTAAAAGTTGTCAAAAAAAGTTAAAGAAAAATTTTCACACACTTCCTTAGGTGTATAATCTTAAAAGATATTAATCAACTCGTGTTTCGCTCTTTAATCGGTTTTTCTCAATACTGATCTAACACTCTCTTGACTTTTACCACTTCTTTGCTTCCTTCTCAAGTTTTTTTAAGGAACTAAACAAACTCAAACAAAGATTTCAACCTTATAAATATACAAAAAGCCAAAGAATTAATAGTTAAAGGAAGAAACAAGTCATATATTAAGTAAGAGAAAAAGGAATTAAGGGGTGCTTGGTTGGGGGTAATGAAAAAGAATGTATGAGAATGGAATGAAAACTTGTATTTGGCATCAAACTATCATTGAAGGGGTAACATTTTTATTACCCACTTCTTAGCAATCCTCCATTCCCCTAGTAATTGAGAGGAATGGGAATCATTGATTTATTCTCCTCTTACAAGGGCTTTATGTAA
>JAOTAX010000007.1:20862282-20880909 GCA_025629825.1 Erythroxylum guanchezii
GTGTTTTTTTCTCCCAATATTTTTCGTGTTTTTTTTTGGGTTCCCCCCCCCCCCCCCCTCCTCAAACAAACTATGCTTCCATATAATTAAGTTGCTCTGGTTCATTATTTTGCATTAGAAAACAGTCAATAGTGTCATAGGTATCTTTTCCACACAGATCACACTTCTTCTAAAGTGCTTTAACAGTAGCTAATGAAGAAGCTTTCATGTTATTCAGTTGTGGGTTAACTTGTCAATCGTAACTTGCATCTCTATTATTGGGTCAACATCTATGGCTCCCTTTTACTCTTGGATGGTTGTATGTTGTCTACTCCTATCCATTGTCCAAAGATAACTGTTACTTGCCATTTCCTCCAACAATTCCTCCGCTTCTTCAACCATCTTCCTCATTAAAGATTCATTAGATGCTGCATCAATGGTACCTCACGAGGATGGAGTGACTCCATTGTAAAAGGTTTGCAACATGAATTTCTTTGGTAGAGGGCACCTTCTTTGTAAATTCTTATATCGTTCCCATGCCTCATAAAGTGATTCTCCTTCACTTTGTTGAAATTTTGTGATTTCCTTTATCAATTTTGCAGTCTTTATGAGGGAAACGTACTTATCTAGGAATGCATGCACCAGCTACTCCCAAGTTGTGACATTTGCAGGGCTTAAGGAATGATATCATGTCTTGGCTTTATCCCTTAGTGTGAACAAAAAGAGCCTCATCCTAACGATATCATTTGACATCTCATGATATCAACAAGTATCACATATTTCTAGGTAGTTAACTCTATGGCGTTAGGATCCTCATTAGTCAATTTATAGAGTTGCACATTTGTTTGCAACATGTTGAGTAGGGTTGACTTAATCTCAAATGAGGGTGCTTGTACCAGTGGTCTAGTCATGCCTTAATTCGCAGCATTAAACCCCAGTCTTATGAAGTCCATAAGGGTTCGAGGTTGGTTTCCTTGATTTCCTCCTTAATTGAAATCGTATGCCATTGGTTCCTCTTTTTCTTCCTCATGCCTTGCTTTTCAGATTGCTTGCTTTAAACAGGCAATGTAAAGTTCTAATATTTCGATGATCCGGCTTAAACTTCGGGTGCCTTTTGTGTGCATGCAATTGCAAGGACATAAGAGAGGCGACAATTCCTTAAACTAAAAGAATTCAACTAACCCTAACCAATTTCTCGACAACGGTGCCAAAAACTTGTTGAGCAAATTTTAATCTTATAAAAACCTCAATATTCTATAACACACTAGTCGTAGCATAGTATATAAGGTTTCGATCCCACGAGGAATTAGTGAACTAATCGAATCCTAATTTTTCTAAGGATTAAAAGTGTAATTAAAATGAAAACAAAAATTAGCAGAAAATAAAGCAATTGAATATGGATAGATTAAAAGTGAAATTGTAAAATTAACACAAGAAATCAAAATTGAGCACAACTAATTAACAAAATTCAAACAAGGAAGATTAACCAATTATGAGAGAAGAGGATTCATGCTATCATTAAATGCTAATTTAATCACTTTTGAGTTAATTCGGTGTCGGTCCTAGAAGTTCAAAGGGTGATTATACTCTCTCAACTTGTAATCATTTAACCCCAAACTATAGATCCTAATTGAATCACATCATGGAATTTGCAATCTCTTAATTAGAAAACAACCCAAACATCCAATTAGATCTTAAGCACTCTAATAGAAAATCGGGTCCTCACACGAGATCTCTCTTTGTATAAATTATCGATTAATTGTTTACGTGATCTATTAGATTGTTTAACTCTCATTACCCAATCTAATCATTTTGCTGTCAGTTCATTCTCTCAATTTATTATCGAAGTATGCAAATACAATAAAAATTATGAAACCTAACTCATTCAAAAGTAATCAAATTAACATTGATTCAAGAACAAATCCCTAAAAGAGTTTAAAACATCCTTAAACCCAAATTCATCATCATAACATCCATCTTATACATCAAAATGAAAGAAATAACAAGATGGGAAAGAAATGTAACTTGGGGTGGACTGGAATGGTAGCAACAATAGATACTCCCTGTTCGTCTCTCCTCTTCTCCCTTCTTCTCTCTTCTTCCTAATCTTCTTTCTCAACGTAGCAAAATGGAGGCTCCCTTTTTAGGGCTTCTTTCTTTTCCTTTTATATCCTTTTTTCATTTAGGGTAAAAACTAGGTTTTACCGAGGTCTAAATGCCTGAAATAACACTCAAAAAGTTTAGTTTGGAAGCAGTACTCGCGTCTATTATCTCGCCTGCCATGATTGTGGCTAATGAGTCACGATCGTGGCCTAGTCCTGTTTGACTTTTGTCATAGTAGTGGTTGGTGTGTCACGATCGTGGCTTTGACTCTTCCTTTGAGCTTTCTCCAAATCTTCTCCAGTCTTCTTCACCTATTCTCAAATACTAACAAACTTATCAAAACACAGAACAACTGGAGTCGGTCATGTAATTTGCCTCTGGATTGATTGTTTGCCTATTTTTAGACCACCATGGGCTTAACCCAAATTACATTATTTTGAGTTTGTTTTTGTTTCTGATTTTTACCAAATCTTATCTGAACCTTTTCAATGTGTATGAAACTTTTCAAACACCTAGAAATAAATGAAATAGGACTTACTATATGTGAATTGGGTAATTGAACATTGAAATTTAAGATTGAGTATAATGCATTCCAAAGAAAACTTACATGTACATAAATGATTTGTATGCATATTTATCGCTCATATGTGTACAGTATGATTATACGAGTGTGATTTTGACACCCTTCCAATAGGGGTAAGTTATGACTTGCAGGTATCAACACAAATATAGATTTTATGATTATATCATATGACTTGCCAATTTATGAATTGTGAAATTGGAAAAAGGTTAAAGGAAATGTTACAATGCCTACTCTATTGTCTTAGTGGTAGATAGATAGGCGTGCCTATAGGGTTACAGTGTAGCTACTATAGTTTAACACCAATGGTGTCTTCATTTCGAGATTATAATGTCTCCACAGTTTGATGCCTTCGAGTATCTACAGTTTGATGCCTTAAGGTGTCCACAACTTGATAGGTTCGAGTATCCATACTTTTGTTATATTCAGATATCCACTGCTCCCGTTATCCACACCTATGGAAATTTGCAAGCTTAACACAGAAAGTAAAGTAAATGGTTATAAATAAGAAATACACCTTGTCAACATAAATAATTGGTATTGATGAGCATTTGCATTTCTATTGATAATTTGTATCAATGAGCGTTGAATGTCAATATTTGGCTTATAAATGTGCATTTTTGGTATATGGATAATATGTTGAAGCATATTTGCATTATGTACTTTTTTTAAGTATGTCATCATTGTTTACATGAGCGTTGAATATCAATGTTTGGCTAATGAATGTGAATTTACGGTATGTGAGCTGTGATATTTTTGAATGTGTGTGCTTAGCGAATGATTGTTGTGAGTGGTCATCTAAACTGAGTGGCCATCCAAACTAAGTGTGTTCTAAAGGAAATTGTATGTTTTCCTTTTGGATTAACAAGTAAATATAAAGAGGTAATACTACTTTTTAATGATAATGTTAATTGATATGAAAATTTGTAATATGTATATGTGTAGCATTGAATAGAAAAATGTGAGATGACAATCCCTATAAATGAATAGAAATGTAAGTCATGACTATTTGTACAAGAATTTGGTTGCTAGGTATATAGGTGGTTGTAAGTTCTGTATATGGGGTGTTACATTTGGTGGTATCAGAGTTGAAAATGTGGTAAGGAGAGACACCAACTAGTTTCGGGTCCTCCTGAGCCTCCAAGGAGTGTGTGATAGAATGTTATCTGTAGATCGACTAGCCTGTGATATACATGTGACTAATCCATTGACCCATACTGTATATGTGAATATAGTGTATAGAGATTGCCCTATTATGGTCTATGTGAAACAATTTGCTGCTGATCTGATAGAGATACACTTCCGTGAATTTGAATTGATCTTGGGCATGGATTGGTTATCCAAACACCAAGTTAAAGTTAATTGTCGGTTAAAAACAGTGGTGCTCAAAGATTCTAATGGTTCAGAGACAATGCTGTATGGTATTCGGTGTAGTCATTTGACTAATGTATATCAACCATACAAGCAAGACGACTTCTTAGTAAAAGGTTGTAAGCATATTTGACTTTAGTATTTGATTCAAAAAGGGAAGAGGTGAACTGACAAGACATACTGATAGTAAATGAGTTTCCTGACGTGTTCCTAAAAGAGTTACCGACTTTGCCATCTGAAAGGGAGGTAGAATTATCTATTGAAATTATATATGGTATTACTCTTATTTCAAGGTTACCTTATAAAGTGACTCCTACGGAGTTTAAAGAGTTGAATACTTAGTTACAAGAGCTCTTAGAAAAGGGTTTTATTTGGCTCAGTGTGTTAGCATGGGGAGAGCAAGTCCTTTTTTTCAAACAGAAGGATGACATCTTATGGATGTGTATATACTATAGACAGTTGAAACAAGGTGATTTTAAAGAATAAGTAACCATTGCCCAAAATAGAAGATTTGCTTGATCAGTTGAAAGGTGAAGGAGTGTCCTGCAAGATTGATTTGCGGTCAGGTTATTACCAGCTTCAGGTAAAAGATGTAGATGTTCCAAAGACTACTTTTAGGACCTGATATGACCACTATGAGTTCCTAGTGAATGCTTTTAGGCTAACTATTGCCCAGACTACTTTCATGGATTTGATGAATAGGGTGTTTCGACCCTACTTAGACTAATTTGTTGTAGTGTTTATATATGATAAATTGGTCTATTCGTGGAATGAAGACGCAACTTGGGATCCCGAATCAATGATGAGAATTCATTACCCGCAACTATCCAATACAGGTATGAATTTCAAGGACGAAATTCTTTTTAAGAGGAGAGAAATGTAAGGTCCCACGTTATACCTTAGAAGTATTATAACATATCTAGGGTGTATTAAGAAGTGAACAAAACAAATTAAGTGCATCTAAGTATAGTAAGAGACATAATGATACTTGATGTAAAAGACATGGGTAAATAAGTAATTTGTTCATTTCGGCATAAACATACATATTTAGACGTGAAATATGTATAGGAATTTTTGATATGTTTACTTGGATTTATGAATGTGATGTGAAGGGAACTGGTAAAAGAAATATCACATTTGCTTATGAATGTTGATGGTTAAATTGGACGTATTTTTGCATTGCTCTTGCATGATAAGACCAAAGTTAGTTGATTTGGGATGTGTAAATCAATGGATGTGTAAATCACTGGATGGATAGGTTCCACTAAATAGACTTCAGTAATTTGGCCATATCTTGGCATGCAGACCTCTAAATTGGAAATTGAAATTGGAGATTAAGCCAGAGACAAAGGTCTAAAATTTTGATAAAGGAACCGAAATTTGATTCTGCCTCTACCATTTTTTAATTTTAGATTGAAGTTGAGTTCTGGTTGCTATTCTTGTGTTCAAACGGCTTGTAGCTTTTTGGGTATAACTCCTTATATAATATACCAAATTGCATGAAATTTATGCCATTAGAAAATTAAGACATAGGGAAATGAAATTAATTGATAAGATTATAGACTAATGTGGGAATTAAAGGAAGAATATGGACCAATATTCAATTTTTTCTACTGTTAACACATGGACCAATTGGATTAAAGCATGTGTGACCAATAAGATTAAAACTTGTGTGTGCCCAAAAGAATTGTAACATGTGGTCTAATAGGATTGTAACATGTGGTCTAATAGGATTGTAACATATGGTCCAATGGGATTGAAACATGCGTCTAAAACTAGAAAATTTATGAAAAGGCATATGGAGAGGGGAGATGGACAACAATTTAATGGTTGTAACTTCGGATTTTTCTCCTCTCCATTTCACCTTCTTCATCCCATCATTTTTCATGTAAAAAATCAAGCCAATCTTAGGGGGAAATCAAGGTAAAAGTTAGGAATTTTCTCTTCACCTTTATCTTTTCTTGCTTTGCTTATAAAGAACTGAAATTATAAGGATGGAAGTGGGTTTGAGATGTGTATTTGTGGTGTTTCTAGTTGGTGAGTCAAGCAAAGCCAAAGAGGAAGGAAAGGAAAGGCATTAAGAGAACTACTTTGCCAATTTTAAGGTTTGGGACTACACTTAGTTTAATTCCTCTTAGTGTCTATGTTTGAATGGATAAAAAGATTCATTTGGATATGGAATGGTCGTTGGGATGATTGTTGGTGTTATTTTGGTGTTACTTTGCATGGAAATGGTTGTATATGACAAGAGAGTATCGTGTAGTGAAATTGTCTTAGGTTTATTTGAACCAGTAATGTTACTTGAGTAATAACTCAGCCTAAAGACCTCTAAATTGGGTGATTTCAGTTGCATATGAAACCTAAGGCATAGAACTGAAAATAACTAGACACTGTTAGTTAGGGGATTGTTATGTTTGCTTTATGTACATTTGTACATTTTGATGTATTATGACAGTATGATGGTTCATCAATAAAGATGATCATCGTTTATCCTCAGTAATACGTATTATCATACATTGTCAGAATACGTATAAAAGTCTTAAAATTTGTGTCGATCTTAAGCATTTAAAGGTCATTGGGCATATCTACAGATTGACCTTGCACCTGTACCATTTAAATGCATATAGTTTTAAAAAAATATCCATGAAGTTTACATGACATAAGGGGATATAAGGTTTTTTTTTTAATTCCATAAAGGTTCTCTAATGCAGTTTAGCATTTAGTTGGAGAACATAAATGTTTTCTCTAATACAGTTTAGCATTTGGTGAGAGAAAACATGATTTTTCTAATGCAGTTTAGCATATGCAATTTAGTATAAAGTTGGAGAAAATGAGACCTACAAACGAAGATGATAAAATTTAGATCATAAAGTTATCATCCTAGTTTGCCACACTCCATTTTCCCATTCATGTTAGTAAGGTATTAGGTATACGTGATTGTATTAGATCTGTGTCACACATGACACATACATTTGATACTTTTCGGTATCGAAAGCCTTGCAGGACGGAATGATGGACTTTTATTATCTTTGGATCAAATGTTTTGTTTTTAATCCTAGTTGACTAATTTAGTAGCGTGGCTTAACCAAGTTTTTAAACTGTTTTTAAAACTAGAGTCAAAACTGCAATTAATGCTTGTTTAAGGGGGAGAATATTGGACAATTTTGTCCTTTCTTATAAAGTTGGACAACTATTAATTGCATTTTTTGGTTTTTAATAACTTATCGGCTAAGTTACGTAATTTGATCCAAATAAAGATAATAAAGTGACCTAATAAATGATCTAAATCAATGGTCGAAGTCCAGATAGAAAATGGATCTTGATTAGTGTGGATCGGACCCATACCGACCTTGTGATAGGAAAGCCCAATATGAAAGCTATATATAAAGGTTAAGGTCTCTTGCAGTTGCTCATATATAATCAATTGTAAGCATAAGAATTCTTTGACCTGTTAAGAGAGCTTACGTTTTGAAAAAACTATAGAAAGACCTTACCCGCATCCTGAAGAGGAGTTCCCGTGAAGGTGGCGGTGGATTCGCACTTGTTTTGGCTTCGAAAAGCTCGTTTGAAGTTATGGAGACCGAAATCAAGTATTTCCGCATTTTTTTTATTTTTTCCCTTTCACGTTCGATCCGAAATACGTAACTAAGATACTATTATGTATTGCAGTTTAATCTCAGCCTCTGTCTTTTCTTGAAACAGTAGTTCATTATTCTTAAATAACAAATAATAGGTGAGTGATGAAGAACACATAAGTACGCATTAACATTGTCTCAAAATAATTAGAAAAAAGAAATACATATTACAAATTAAAAAAAGAAACCCCCCCCCCCCTTGAAGAAAAACCAAGTATGAAAAATAAGTATCTTGCCTCTTTCCTTCTTTCTGCTTGTTCGTTGCTTTTGAAGTGGCAAGTTACCCAATGGAACATTCTGCTTAAGTCTACATAATAAAAATGCACAAATTTAGCAAGTTAAACATAAAGATTACAAGAAAATTTCTATAATTCATCTACTAGATGTCTAGACCTGTTTGTGCTATGACGAGCTCTAGGTTCAACTTTTCTTAATCCAAAAAGATGATTTTTGAGTTTAGATCCTTTGTCCAATATTATGGTGTCTTATTGTGTCCAATAAATCTCAGTTGTTTATTTATATGGGTCCCACAAAATAAATGGTTGAGATTCCATGAGACAGAATAATATTGAACAGAGGATTTGGACTCATGATTTTCAACTACTTTATTTGAAATTGATTCTCTTTCACTGCCAGCAGAAGTAAGCATTTAAAAGATGACATCCATTTTAAAAGCGGTTTCTCACTTTCAAGAAATAGTTCATACCTTTTGTTCCCAAAGTTTAATCTAATCTTGCAACTTTCAAGAGTCCTATAAATAAACAACCAAGTAGACAGAACAAAAAATAATTGTAGAAAACCAAAAAAAAAGTTTTAATCTCAACATTTACGCTTACTAAGATTGTATCACTAACTTCAATGCACGTATCTTTTTGGAGTTTTGTGATGTGATTGGAGTTCTAGGTGGGATTTTTTTAGAGGGAGAACTTGTGTGGTTTCGGAGAAAATGAATAAGAACTGCAGAGGAGTGCCATGGAATTTAGAGAAGGAGCTTTTTGGATGAAATTGGTGAGTAGAAATTAGATGAAAGCGTTTAATGCAGGCCTTTGTACACGTGGCATTGCTACGTAACGTTAGTAAAGATAATGGTGATACTAACGTTAGGTTATAGTTGAAAAATTAAAAAATTAAATATTTTATTACTACTTTTTAAATTTTAAGATATAATTAAAAATTTGTTGAAAGTTTAGATTTTTTTGTAATTAACTAATAATGATAAGTCTTTTCTTAATTCTTATATTAATTAAATTGTCTTGAAAAGGCATATTAAAACAACTTAAGGATAAATTCTTAGGTGTAATTTTTCTCCAAATAGGATTATTAAATTTTATCTGAAAACAGGAAAAGATTTGTAAAGTAGCCTACATCATTAATGAAAATATTGTTTGTTGCCTTAAAAGTAATTAATATTATAGCTAACTAAATTTTACCACTCAAAAGGCTAAAATTACTAAATTAAGTAAACGAAATTGTAAGATATATGAAACAAGCCTTAATAAAATCCTTAGAGACATAACAAGCGCGTGGTGACTTTGGCAGAGCGGAACGTGAAGTGGCGATTCGCGGTTGAGTTGAGCACCGCATAATATAACAGAACCTCAACGACCAAACATCATACAAGTCTTCATACATATAAGAGGAATGGTAATAAAACCACTCGTGGCCTGCCAAGGCAAAAAGAAGGGAATGTCTTAGATGGCCTTCTTGTTCCTAGGATTATGCAAATCCATATCCTCCGTTTTTACCACATCACTTTATTTCATACTTCTCTTTCTCTGCATCTCATTGTGAAAATCAAGGCTGATTTTTTATTTGATTGCGCTCCACTCACGACGCAATCTCTCCTCAATTTCTTCGCCGTAAGTTGTCTGTCTTGTCCCTGATTTTGTTCAGTTTCGATCTCAACTTTTATGATTTGCTTCCCTTGGACATTGTAACCCCAAGTTCATGTGTGTTTGGCTCTCTCTTTTTCTTTTTTCTGTGAAGCAAAAGGGAAAGACAACACTTCCTGACGTACTGTCCATTTTAGTTCGGACATGTCAAAGATTGGATCTTTACTATTTGTTTCTGTTGTTTTTTATGAGCTTGGAACCCCATTACGTTTGCGTAGTCCGATTAATATAAACTTATAAAGACCTATTAATTTATCAGTTTTCCCCTTGTATAATGCACCTTTCTGCTGCTAAAGTATGAGTTAATGGTGGTGCCTGTTTCATAATTGACGTTTTTCATTTTCTGACAGTTGAATCATTCTAACGAGGATCGTGTGGCATAGACAAGATATTAAGGTTGACCTGCAAGCCGTTGACTTCGTCATAGATTAAGTTGACTTAGTTTAATGATAACACTTATTTACCTTATCACTAATTTTAGCATCCGAGTATTCAAAATCTTTTATGAGCAACCTGATGAAAGCAGGCTTTAGCTGGTATCCCTTCTGCGCTCAACTGTGTCTAAAGGTTGTGATCATTCCAGTTGACAATAACCAGTGGGTTTATTAATCGCCGGTCTCTCTGATATATCCTGCCAGCAGAAACTTGAAATTTAGGGTCTGTCTTAGTGGACTGAATTTGGGTGATATTTTTTTCGTATTTACTTTCTTATTTATGGTTTTGTTCTCGACTCTAGCTATTTCATTTACTTAAATAAAGGAAGAAAATGCGTTTCAGGTGCCTCATGGCAACAAGAGGGAACCCGGGAGACCAGAGAACTAGGAGGTCTCTGTCGATTGCTGTTGCTTCTGGTTTGTGCTTGGTCTTCTATCTGTTGGGTGCCTGGAAAAGAAGTGGCTTTGGAAAGGGTGATAATATCGCTCTCGAGATCACCAGACGATCTGATTGTGCTGTCCTGAACAATCTGAATTATCAGACTAGTGGTGATGATTTCATGCTCGATGCTTTGAAATCAGAAATTAAAGAATTCAAGCCTTGTGAGGCCAATTTTACAGATTACACGCCCTGTCATGATCAAATGAGGGCAATGACATTTCCACGAGAAAATATGATATACAGGGAACGACATTGTCCTCCTGAAGAAGAGAAATTGCATTGCCTTATTCCTGCACCTAAAGGATATACGACACCATTTCCCTGGCCAAAGAGTAGGGACTATGTACCATATGCAAATGCACCTTACAAGAGCTTAACAGTCGAGAAGGCTGTTCAGAATTGGATACAGTATGAGGCCCATGTGTTTAGGTTCCCTGGTGAAGGAACACAATTCCCTCATGGAGCAGATGCATATATAAATCAGCTTGCATCGGTCATCCCGATGGACAATGGAATGGTTAGAACTGCATTGGACACCGGATGTGGGGTATGCAGTATTTACTTTTTATGTTTCCAATTATTTAGTATGGTAGTTTTGCCTGCTTTTTCACTTCTTTATTTTCCTGTTGAATTTTTGCCCCGTGCGTAGGTTGCAAGTTGGGGAGCATACCTTTTCAAAAAGAATGTCATAGCCATGTCTTTTGCTCCAAGAGACTCCCATGAAGCACAAGTTCAATTTGCGTTGGAACGAGGTGTTCCAGCTATTATTGGCCTACTCGGAACTATCAAGCTGCCATATCCCTCTCGAGCCTTTGACATGGCCCATTGTTCTCGGTGTTTGATTCCATGGGGTGCCAATGGTGAGTATAATTGTCTTGGATTTTGCTGAGTCTAACGTGTAGCTGGTCTTTAGCAGAGCACAAGAGACCACATGCTTAGTAAAATTTTTCTATTGAAATAATTTTCGCGCTAATACCGTGTTGAAGCTTGGTTAAGTTAAACCAGCTTGCCCGTTAATTTTCCAGGAGCAAAATTCTTCTAGTTTTGGAAACGTAAGGAAATTTGAAGCATTAGACAGCCAAGATAAACTAATTAGTTGCAATATAAATGATTGCATTTGAAGCTTTCAAAGTCTATGCTCTGTTAGGCTGAATTTCTACTTGTTTGGTTATAAGGCTGACTGTTAGTGATCAGAGCTTCTGATAAGATCATAATTGGACCCTTTTTCTACAGATGGGATGTACATGATGGAAGTTGATCGTGTTCTCAGACCTGGTGGCTACTGGGTCCTTTCTGGCCCACCTATTAACTGGAGGATCAATTACCAAGCATGGCAGCGTCCTAAAGAGGAGCTTGAGGAGGAACAGAAAAAGATTGAAGACATTGCAAAACTCCTTTGCTGGGAAAAGAAACAGGAGATTGGCGAAATAGCAATCTGGCAGAAGAGAACAAATTCCTGTCCTGAGCAAGCTGTTCAACATACAATTTGTCAGTCCACAAATCCTGATGATGTCTGGTGAGTATATTTCCTAGTTTTTTAATGTAAATTTAAGCTCATGTACATTTACTGCTTATTCTTGGACAGAAAATTCTGAGAGAGATGCATCTGAATATTGGTAAGCAGGCAAAAAGACATACATAGTTGTTTTATTCTCTTTTGTCAAGATTCTCCTTGTTACACAACTGAAGAACATCTGAATGATCATCAAATTAAAAGATTCACATGAAATTGTTCCTTATTCTGTCCATGGTGTTGTTTTTAATAGCTGGGAATGGTAGGAAAATTCGAAAATCAACTACTGTTTCAGTATTGAGGATCTGAATCATGTCTGTTAGGTCTTTTATGAAAAAAATCAAGTGTTGCTAGAGCGGTAAATGATTATATTCAAAAGCAAATTTCAAGCTGCGTAGGAGTTGAGTCTTTCAAAATATCTTTTTTGAGTTGTGATAACAATGCATTGTTTCTTACAGCATTAATCTTTATGTCAAGCATAGGTACAAAAGGATGGAAGCATGCGTAACTCCTTATCCAGAGAGTAGTGGTGCTGATGACATTACAAGAGGAGTGTGGAAACCATTTCCAGAGAGAGTTAACGCTGTTCCTCCCAGAATATCCCGTGGCTCCATTCCTGGTGTGTCTGTTGAAGCATATCTGGAGGACAACAAGACTTGGAAGAAACATGTAAATGGTTATAAGAGGGTAAACAAAATCATTGATTCTGGGAGGTATCGCAATATTATGGATATGAGTGCTGGTATGGGAGGTTTTGCTGCAGCTCTCGACTCTCCAAAATTGTGGGTTATGAATGTTATGCCCACAATAGCTGAGAAGGACACTCTGGGCGTTATCTATGAGCGTGGCTTGATTGGCATATACCATGATTGGTAATTCCTAAAAGTTATCTTTGCTTCTATTTTTCCTATCACATTTTTCTACTAGTATCTTGTACTTTAATAGGACCACTCCTCCTAGAATGTCATTCTGAGCTCATCATTGCTTTTGCAATAATTTTGATGATCCTCCCTACATCACTTGACATGAGAAAAACCACCAGTTTCTCACTTTGCATTACTAGCTCTGGCTTTCAGCTCAAGTGGATAAGTATTGTTACTTTTTCCAGGATTTTAATGGTTCCCTTCTGTATGAACTTTAATTTTACTTTTAGTTTCATATACATGGCTTGAAAGTAGTTAACCCTTACTACTAATCTGAGTTAACTTGTTCATTACAATTCTGTTGATAGTTGAACTCCTTGAGCAACAAAGAGCTACATCCATTGAATCTATTCCACTGTGCTTAATATAGCTTCTATTTGTTAAAGCTATCTCTGTGTCATATATTATTCATCTGAGATTGAGCAGGTGTGAAGCCTTCTCCACATACCCAAGGACATACGACCTTATTCATGCAAATGGTGTTTTCAGCTTGTACAAAGACAAGTAAGTTTATACATCACATCAAATTGGGATGCTCTCCTGAGAAAAAATAGAAAAGATTTGCCATGTAACGCTGTCTCTTTTCACTTTAGAAAGCATTCAATTGAACCTGCAATTTGGAAACATTCATATTAAAATTTTTGCAACTACTACAGGTGCACTATGGAAGACATTTTGCTGGAGATGGATCGGATTTTAAGGCCTGAAGGAACGGTCATATTCCGTGATCAGTTGGATGTGCTAGTGAACGTGAAGAGAATGGTTGGCGGAATGAGATGGAACACGAAATTGGTAGATCATGAGGGTGGCCCTCTTATCACAGAGAAGGTGCTGTTTGCTGTCAAACAGTACTGGGTTGCTGATGATGAGACTAACACATCCACATAACGAACTAAGAAATAGTATCCTGTGAAATAGTATCCTGTGAACAGTGTTTCAGATTCAACTCTAACAAGTCGAACTTCTTCCAGTTTATCCATATTGCATGTAGCAAAGCATATTAATGTTGCTTCTACAGTTACCATTTTTATCAACATGTCTATCTTTGAGGAAGATATAGGGTAAGCATAGGTTTCTCCCATCTTCCAAAATTTCTAGGTTTCATTACTTACTCCTCCTTCCAATACATTTCTTTGTCATTCTTGAATGCCTATTTTACATCTTCAGATTTGATCACAGGTCCAGTGAGAGTCCAGTAATTGCATCCTGCACATCCTCATGCAATCTGTAAATCAATTTTGAGGCTTATCCTGATGGCTTTTTCCTTGTTAAT
Organism: Erythroxylum guanchezii; assembly: GCA_025629825.1. Classification (NCBI taxonomy): domain Eukaryota; kingdom Viridiplantae; phylum Streptophyta; class Magnoliopsida; order Malpighiales; family Erythroxylaceae; genus Erythroxylum; species Erythroxylum guanchezii. The sequence goes on from JAOTAX010000007.1 coordinate 20,876,428, forward strand.
CTAATATGAGTCTACTTTTGAATTGGATGAGAATCAAGTAGTTTTTGTGAAATTTTAATTTCTGAGCCACTTAACAATTTAGAGCTGTCTAAGCTATTGCCATAGAGCTGTTCAAAATTCTAAATATCTTTGTCCTTGATTAGGAATGTGACAGTGGTGCACTGCCATTGTCAGGATTTGATGGTTTCCATGAAAAATCCCTCTCGTATCTTCCCTTTTAGCTTTTCATTTTGGAAGTCCTGTTTTAAGCTTTCAAGAATAGAAGTTTACAAGGAAGCTTCTGAAGGCTCATACTAGATAGTTACTTAGGCATGAACTGCTTGAATCTAAGATACAAACCATAACCTTTTTCATTGCCACATAAGAGCCAAAAAGTTGCTTCATGACTATGGTTGCTCGAATGACATGATGTATTTTTTTCAAATTGAAAGTTCCAACTGAAATTTCTGTGCAAAGTAGTTCAAATAAGCAAGCAGTGTGATGTCTTCTTGTATCTTTTTGAGCCAATAAATGTGGAAAAAAGAAGAAGCGAGAAGAATGTTTTCAATCAAGAGAATAATCTTAGAATTCCTTGCCTCAAAGGCAATTGCCATCCTGCAGAGCATAGGAGCAAATACCACAGTTACAATGTGCAGAGAACTATTCATCAGTAAAAGATTGAGGATTGAAGCTTTTCAGAAACCCTTTTGGTCTTATGGCTCAGCGGTGCGAATGATTAGGTTCCAACAGAAACAAATCTATTAGTTCTATATCTCATGACAGGTTTTGTCTACAACGGTTCAAGGAGAAAAAGATCCCAAGTCTTGGCAAAAACAGATGATGCATCAAATAATAGGTTAAACGTAATGCTTCATACTAAGTCATTTCCTATTAATGGTTATTTGGAGTCTTCGCCATTGTCAATATATGGACAGATATCCGAGACATCTCACCTAATGAAGAAAGAATTGCAATGCAACCCCAAAACAGTATAGGGTCTCATTGCCTATGTCCAACGTATATAGACATTTGCTTGCCACGAAGTCGTGTCATATCCCTCGTCCTCTTTCTCAAATCACACTGTCATATCAGTTTTCAACACTCTTCCTCAACTTTCTGACCTTGTCCTAGCTTTAGAAATTGCCCGTCTCTACTCCCAACTGTTTCCTCGCAGAGTTTGTCTTTCTACTAGGATATATACACCTCAACTCTTATTTTCACCCACCAGTTTCTTTGTGTTCAATGGAGAGCGAAAGGAAGATAACTGCGCTTCGTGATGCTTCCTTCTCTTCTTATCTCACCAGTACAGACGATAACATTGTACGTAAGCTGACAGATCCACTGCAAGAGACTTCTGGGTTCAAGAGCTCCATGCCTGAAGAAGGTGAAATCAGTATCTTTTCTGCTGAGAAGTACTTCAAAATGAAACTGGACGATCAAAGTCACACGGTTAGCGATCCTAATCCAGTCAGGCACGTACATGCTACAGAAATTACCGGGGTTGATCATGGGATTAGAATGAAACGTAGACCAGGAACACGAAGTGCAATTCCTGAAGTAAGTTGGAACAGCCAAACTGCGTTGTCGCCAAGTTCTATGAATAGCTTCTCTCGGAATAGGCAAAAGAAGGTCAATGAAAGATGTTTATTTGCTGTTTTTCCCTGCAGTGGTTCATGTTTGGACAAGAAGTCAGTCTATACTGATAGCCGCGTTGCTCACAGAGGGATTCATGGAAAAGATTTCAGAAAAGAAATCTTTACCCCAGCGGCCTGCAACCCCGCCACGTCGGGAGGAAAAGGGCTGCAATCTCCATCAAGGTTTCATGTTTCCAGCAACCAAAGCTCGGAAAAGACCATTATTGGATCAAACAGGGAAGAGTACTTTGTGTTACCAACTGTAAATTCTGGTGTTCAAAGCTTGAAAGTGATAAGAGAATATCAGAAGGTCCAAGAGGAAGAACCAAGAAAATCCATTGAGGTATTCGGATCCAGACTGTTGAGAAAGGAAGATATAGCCATGAACTTGGAGAGAAAACTCTCTGTACTGACGTGGGACGCCATACCAAAATCTCAAAGCATTGCAACAACTTCTACGATTAGCCAAGTGTACGATGACATAGAAAGTGATGCTAGTTCAGATCTCTTCGAGATAGAGAACATTTCAGGAGCTGCACAGCCGAAGTTGACAAAGCAAACCTCCCATGGGATGTCTGGTTGTATGACACCTACAAGCAGGTACGAGCCAAGTGAGGCCAGCATTGAGTTGAGTGTTGTCACTGCTAGTGCTGCTGATTTGTCAATTGTTTCGGACTACGACGAGAAAAAAGTAGCTGAAAACAAGCCAACTTCTGGTTTAGCCTCAACAGCAAGAAAAAGCCGTACAAATGGTCTGCTGAGTTGCAAGAGTCAGAGAGCTGTTAAAGTTGCTGAAACTGCATACAAGAGAAATGACAAGGCTCGGCATACGCGAGCCAGGAAGTTAGAAACTGAGACTAAAGTGAAAGATTTTGGTTTACTATGAGCTCTTGAACGGATTTTACCTTACAGCTGATCGTGTTCCATATTACGTAATGCCACTATTTTCTGTTCCACGTATGTGTGTCATCTTTTTCCACCTAAATGTTACTATTTTTCACAAGAGAATTTGCGACAGAAGAAAAGGCTTCACGTTCTCATTTGTCATTCAGATGCAAAACATCTCGAAACATGAAAAGTGAATAATGATTTGGTCAGGTGATTAGACCCCAAAGACATAATAAACCACAAATATAATATGCCTGACCACCCTTGTCCAAATCATTTCCTTCTTTTCCATTTTTCTTGTTCTCTTGATTCAAAACTTGGGGGTCACTGCTGTTCTGCAAATATTGTGCAGTAATAATCAAAAGTTACTGTCTTTCCCGTAAAGTACGAGTCCACAAATCTTGGCTTGGGGTTGCTGTATGTCTTTCCACATTCGATCTCAAAAAGCAAAGGCCCTACAGTTGGATAAACATGTTCAGAAAGCAGATACATAGGAAGAGGCAAAAAGTTGAGAGACCGAGGCCGATGTCGATATGTAGCTGCTTTGTGATCATGTTTCCCCAACTGTAGGGCTTGTGAAAGCATATACTTGAAAAGTTTGTTCTTATCTTGTGGCAATCCGAACAGCTAGCAGGGCAATTCAACTTCTTATTTCTACGGAATGATGATGCTTATGGGACAGAGGAGGAATATTACATCGTCCAAGATGACATGTTCAGCTCATGAAAGCCACCACATTGTATCGGTATGTTGATGACAAAGTTTGGTGGCCATGTTCAATTCCATAACCAGATTTAATCCAAGAAGGATCACATCTATATCTTTCAACCAACAGAAACAAGGTTGGAAATCAGGTAAACACTGCCCTGAAAAAGAGTTGTGCAAATCCTATCCCACAGTAAAAGTTAGCTTCTGTCTAGGACACAGTCTTGATGCTGTCGACCACATAATAGGAATATTTATCTGAAAGGGACACTCTTAAATTCTCTTTAAACAATAGAAATTAAGTTTTTATCTTGAAAGGCACAGATGGATATTATAATCCAGAAAGCCATGTGCCTGGTGTAATGACGAAGGATAATTGATAGGAAGCTAAGGCATATACGTCTTTAATGCGTGGAGAGAGAGAGGTTTCCTATCACATTCATTCTTAAAAGGATGAAAGACAAATCCAACTTACTGATACGGAGAGAAAAACTGTTGTACTTACCCACTAATAATAAATTAAGCCGTACTCACAGGCCTGGCAATGGAATGTCTTGAAGGGACCAATTAAAGTTGGGTTAACAACAAATTGAAACGGTGCACATTTAATAAAAATACTTGTTGAAAAGGACCACTTGTAATGAGTCCAGTAATTGTGGCTCATAGATGTATGACAAAACCCTTAAATAATGTTACTCTTATAGCAATTAAGAATACTTATACAATTTCAAGGTAAATTTGATAATAAAAATAGGAATAAACATATTCCTATTCACTACAAGAAAAGATGGGAATAGCGACGGAAGTTTAGGGAGCAAAATATTTCCGTCGGTAAATACCGATGGAAACACATATACGTTGGCAATGTTGGTCCGGAAATAAAGTGTAGTAGTGGAATAAATTCCGTCGGTAATTATGGCCGGTAATTTTATATGTAATTCGTCGTTTTTGAAGTGAATGAAAACGACGTCGTATGGTTATCCGGAAACAACATCGTTTTAGATAACTTAACCAAACAACGTCATTTTCCAGATGTGTCTATAACGTTTATAGCTTTAACAACACGACGTCGTTTGGTTAAAATCCAAACGACGTCATTTTGAAAAGTTATAAACGTAAAAAATATAACCAAAACAACGTCATTTTGGTTTTATGTTTAAAGCAGCGCGCCTGGTTTTCTTCCTCTCCTCTTCGTCGATCTTGTTGGATCGGAAAAAGAAAACATGCTCTATTTGGAGAAACGGTAGATTTCAAAACTTTTTAAGAAATCATTTTG
>JAOTAX010000007.1:20995069-21011999 GCA_025629825.1 Erythroxylum guanchezii
GCCACATTTTCAAGAGAGCTTTAGTTAATTGATTTCAATCTTAGTTATTTTCATTTGTTAATTTTCTAAAAAATTCCAAAAAAACATTCATTTCATACTTGTTTTCTTTAATTTTAAAATCAAACCAAAAATCCCTCTTTTAATTGTTTTAATTGCATGTTTCAACTTTAGGCTAGTCTTTTAAACTAATTTTGCACGGTTCCATCAAGAGAGACGACCCGAGGTTCAGCTTGCTGCAATCTTGAAAAATATTTTATTTTGACCGGTTTCCAAGGTCGATTAAATTAATCGAACGACAGAGCCGCGATCACTTGCTTCTTCAGAAAAATCCCAACTTTGACAGTGAAGAACAGAGTTTCAATGATGATTAGAGAACACAATAAAAATCGAAGAACAACTAAGAGCTACAAAAACTTGCCTTTCAAAACATGTGATTATGTGTATTACCAACTCACTGCCACATGTCACCATGCATGTAAGCCATTTGTCAATCTTTAATCAGTCCACATGTTACACTATGATTGGTCCAAATTTCAATATTTTTTTTGAAAATTCACCAAAAATTTCAAATTAATACTAATAGTCTCCAAATAAATTTTCTACAACTTATTCGCATTTTATAAATCCATTTTACCCAGAATATGTAAATGAAAACGTGTACAATTTATTTGTATGTGTCAAAAATACATATGCACTTATCAGCAAAAACTCAATTATGCAAAGCATAAAGTGCATTGAAATTCCTCAATTTTCTAACCCCTAACTTGGGGTATTACACAGTGGGATTAGGATTAGTCTCGCCAGAGGAATGCTTGAAATCATGGAGTCTCATCAATTCTTGGTAACAACCAGTTTTAAAAACCTTCCCCGTGGGTTGCCAGATCGTGTTCTGAGATGGAGTGGAGAAGACAAGTGCTAGGGAGGGATCAAAGGTAAGGGGTAGGGTTGGAAAGTCAGTAAGGTGAGGAGTGGTTATATCGCTGAAAAGGAAGAGAGCAAATTTGTAAGGTGAGACGTTGACAGGAACAATGGAAAGAAATGGTAAGTAATTGTGGTGGGAAAGAAATAAAAAGAGTGTGGTGGTTTGGATCAAGGAGTGTAGTGGTTGAGAATGCACTTAGAGAGAAGTAAGGGCCTCTCTCTCTAACCCATTTGTGATGTGCATGTGATGTGCAAGGAATATCTATAGTTTTAGTGCTGTGAAATTGGGGCAATTTTTGATCTCACACTCAATAAACTTTTTCGTCTTTATTTCCTAAAAGTCAAGATAATTTCAGTTTGTATAAAATGATTAACACATAAATCATAATAAATCGTGAATCTTAATTCGTATCTTATTTTGAAGCTTGATCCTTTTTTATTTTATCCCTCGAATCATTTCTAAAACTGACTTATCTCAACCACCGTAGCCGCACAAGTATCTGGTCTCTAACAATATCTACATAACAACTTAAGATAATTTTGTAACTATTATAGAGAGGTTAAACAAAGAGTACTAACTCTCTTAGAGCTTAAGCTTATTTATAATAAGTTTTAGACATTGTAGTAATTTAATTAAAATTGAATTATAATTATAATTACAAATAATTCTAATTAAATTCCAATTATGCCCAAATGAGATCTAATATCTCATATTTAATTATAAGGTTTTTCAAACTTTAAATCAAGTCTAACTTGATTAAAATATCTTTTCTCTCTTCAACCTGTTGTTTATGTGTAACCCATTAGATTCCCAAATATATTGGCAATATATATGAATTATAAATCTAAATCATATTTATGATTACATAAATTAAACTCCTTTAATTTATCTTTAATTCTCTAGTTAACAATTTATATCCATATAACAATATCGACGTCTAACAACACGTTATAACCACTCAAATATTTAGGAATGTCAAATGATTTTGACTAACCTTTTCATACATCACTTTTTTGTATAATTCAATCCTTTCATTATACAATGTTCTGATTAAACATAGAGTATGAAATTAATGTCTACTATATTTGAGTCCAATTATGTTAGTTCTCCACCATTGGTAATTTAATTAATGAAATTTGTAAATTATTTTAGATAGTGTTATTCCACCTTGGCCAAGGATTTTCCGAATAAAAACTAATCAAGAACAATATAACATTATCCCTAATTAATTTAAGGTGATGAATCCTATATTGATCACTCAACTACCTCTATATAATTTATGCTACATCTAATGACTACTGACTTAGCTATCCTTGACTAAAATAGGTCATAAGTAATATCAAGACATAGAAATCCATATACAAGATAAGTTTGGAGGTCTCAAGTCAAAGAATCACTTATATAATCATCATAATGAGAATTTTTATAGACATGCATGTAATGTTCCAAATAGATTTTTCATATGAGGTCAGTTCAATAAACTTATTCTCTAATAATCACCCATACATTTGTTTAAGTATCTCCATAATTTAGGTATGAGATCAACTACTTCCTTCATAAAAAAAAACATAATGTGTGCTAGTCTTTTATATTTTATTAATGTCTATTTTTAATATAACAATGAATAAGAATAATTTAAAAATAATACATCAATAAAATATGAATTTCATAATTATAATCTAAACATGATTTCATTTGCAATGTATCTTTATCCTATAAAATTTATGATATATATCTAGGTATGAATAAGATAAAGAATACCTTTAAATAATTGTCACTAAACTATAACTAACCGATTGGTTGTAGGGCATAAACTAACAATCTCTCACTCATACTAAGCCAATTGTTTAAGTACCTTATACTATATCACCATATGATGATCATGTTACTGCTAGGATATTTGTTTAGTGAGAAAATTTTACAAGATTCTCTATAATGAGTACTTGCTCAGATTTTACAACTTTCATCTCAAGTATCATTATAATTAAGAGAAATTGCTTACATATATAATTGGATCTTTGATGAGACCTTAGCTCTTTTTGCATTCCCAAATGCTCTAATGTGCCACAATACATTACTGTCTTGAACAATGGAAGGAACTATTCCAAGTTCAATAAAGAACTTATTATTCCAAATAATCACCACTACTAAATGAAAATGCATTATGGCTTAATTAGTAACCATTGCTACATTGGAACCCTTCCAATTTAAATCAATCATGATTTACTTTTAAAGTTAATATCCATATAATCTTAAACTTAAATATCAACTTATACATATAATAATGGATATCTTTAATACTTTATAAATATCAGATATCTCAAATACTAAACATCTTTAGTACATTATCTATGTACTTGGACTTAGAATAGGAAAATAACTTCCAATATATCATTATATATCTAATTCCCAAAATTAATTTGTCACCTTTTTATATCCAATATGAATTGTTCTTAAACAATTATGTTTCAACAATTAAAAATATGAATTGTTGTTCTCTGTGAGTAATATGTCTCTATATACTCTCAATGAAGAAGACAATTATACTCCTCCAAACCTTCTTGTAGATATAATAAATTCACAATCATCTCTAAAATAAACTATTTGAATTCATCATTAAAATGAATATTTCAATGTCTCGTATCCTTTCAACTATACATCAAATGTATCATTAAAGGCACTGGTTCTAATTGGATACATTGTCATGAAATTTGAATCATTCAAATGTCATCTTAATCCTACTACTAATCTTGAGAACCATTCTCTTATGATTTTACATTGAAACAAATAAGTTATTTAATGAGTTTGTAAGATTATATCCAACCTTTTGGCTATCTCATAACTATTTATTATCCAATTTAGTTATAAACTTAGTGGGATAATACATGCTTCAAGTAAGCATCACATCCTAAAATCATCGACTTTTTTAAGGTCTTACTATTTTATAACTAATATGAAATTTTGTTAATTGATTTAATTGGAACTACTAAAAGGAAGTTATATACTAGGTACAACTATAGAAGAAATAAATATTGTATCAAACAATATCTTATACTACATATCCCTCCTTACACAAATTTATGCTTATATGAAATTTAGTTATGAAAGTGTTCATAAGAGAATCTCATTTCCCATAGATAACAAAACATTTTAAAACTCATCACATCAAGCTCATTGAAGTGCTTTAACATTCTCAATTCTTAATTTCTTCTTAGATTTAAATAATTTGAATTTGTGAAAATTTTTAAATTTATATTTCATTTAATACATATGATTAATCATATATAGTCAATAGTAATCTAATAAAATACAAGTATCATCCTTTTATAAATTGTTATAACATCCAATACCTCGCATGTATAGGATTTAACAATTTAATACCATCATCATTCTTTCACCAAAGATTGATTTGATTATTTTTCAACTTAACAAGTTTCATACGATTAATAATCAAAAGGATACATATATCCTTATATGTAACTTTATGATTCTCATCATGTTTATTTAACCACATGACATAAAAAGATAGTCTCAGTTATCCAACTTTATATTCTTGCTACTTATGTTAAGCATAAGTCTCCTTTGATGCAACATATACAAACTATTTGTATAAATTTATATCAACTATTTTTTCTCAACATATATTCTTATCATGGTTTGAATATTGTAGTAATGTTGAATCTGAATTTTGTATTGAATACTTAAAAGCATGAATTATAAATACATATGATCACTATTATTATACTTATAGTCAATGAAAGTCATGCAATCATTTTCTTCTTATAACAACTTTTATCATACTATAGCAAAGCCTTTAATTGATGTCCATAGTTATGCTTTTAGTAGGCTAAATTGAGTGGAATAATTCTATTAAGGTATTAACCTTTCGACTCTACTCCATAAAACCTCTTGCATCTTATTATCATAATACTACATACATCTTACATAATTTTATGAAAGTTTACAAGACATTAGTCAACTCAAAAACCTTAACATCAAATTCTCAACAGGGACTATGGCAAAATTCCATAATGGACATACAACTTTTCTATTTAACTTAAACTCGTCTTAAACATAACATATCTTCAAGAAACTTGGTTCATTAACTTAGTATCACCTATACTAAATAAGGTAAATTCTACTTAGAACAGAATATAAATGTAAGGAAAGAAAGTATTGTTTATATGTCATGACTACCAAATAAGATCAAACATTTAATTTTTTTCTAAAAAGATCAGACCTTTAATTGATTTGGTTACTCCCACTATTTCATTCAAAACAATAGCCCTCAATACTAACCGAAAACATTACTCTAATCCTTTTTTTGGGTTGCTATCCCATCAAATTTAGTTGATCTTCAGTTTGCTCAACAAATCAATTAAACTTAAATTAGGTAGATAACAATTTTATTAATCACATCTCATATGACTCCTAGATTTTCTAAATGATAACTCTTGCCCAATCTTATCTTTTATGTTATTCCTAACCCTATCTCTAAATTCATGTGAACATGAGTTTTCTCATTTATATCACTGAAATTTAGTTAAGTAGTACTCACTGTTATAAGACTAAACATATTCAAGCTAAAGTAGCCTTGAGTTTAGTCAACAAACCTAACAATAAATAAAGCTCTGGTTTATTCTTACAACAATGGAAGACAATAATTATGTTCTCAACGAGTACTTGATATTTTAACAAGGTATTTACTTTTGTTCATCTCATCAAACAAAAAGTTGCATATAAAATATCAAACATATAAAACTTACAATTCAATATGTACATATCAAACATATAAATAAAGTAGGTAACTTGTGCAATCAAATTATATGCATAAAATATAAAGCTTCGTTTGATTGTAATTATTGATCTTCATAATCTAAGATAATATTCTCAACTATTTGGAAAATTTAAATTAGATCAAATTCATTTATTCCTTAATATATTGAATTTTATTCCAAATAGAAACTTAATTTTATTTTAAAACAATTTTCAAATCTAAATGGAAACTAGTTTTAATTATCTTGTCTTTTAATTGAAAATAATTTCAATAATTACTTTTCTTAATTATTATAATTTAGAAAAAATTATTTTTAAAAATTCAACATTAAGAAATTATATTGTAATTATATTTTTTTACTTAACTAAAAAACTATTTTCTAATATTAAAAAGAAACTACTTTCAAAATTAAATAACACCTTTTATTTAATTAAGAAAGTAATTTTTGTTACTTATTTAGAGATTGTTTTCTTAGTTTATTAGAAAAATTTTCTTAATAAATTAGAAAACTATTTTTCAAATTTATTAAAAAGCTAAATTTTCTCAATTAATAAATGAAAACATTTTTAAAATTTAATCAAGAAAATATCTTTTCTAATAAATCAAGAAACTTATTATTCATAAATAAAGAAACATAGAATAATGATTCTCTAAAAAATAAAATAATAAATTTAATTTATCTCAATCAAATTGAAATAAATAAATTTAATTAAAAACATCTTTTCTTAATTACTTAAGAAAACACCTTTTAATTTAAAATTTTATAATTAATTAATTTCAACAAAATTGAAATAAATAATTTTATTTTAGAAACAACATTTCCAAAATTTAAATGAGGAACTAATATAATTATTAATCTTAATCAAATTAAAAACAATTACTTTAAAATCTCCTCTTAAGTAATATAATCTCATTATATTAAATTATTAAACACAATCTAATTATGAAAGATAACCCTTTTAAACCTTTACTTCATTATAGTTATTAATTTGATAACTAATTTAATTTAATAATTGAACTCCTTGAAAAATTAAACTAAATTCCAATATAATAAAATAACACTTTGAAATTTTTTTTTGAAAAATTAGAAAACACTTTTTCAAACTTAGTAGATATTTAAACTAATTTAATCTAAATTAAAATAATTTTAATTGAAATTAAGGTTTAAAACACAAAACTAACAGAAAAAAAGTTGGGACTGTTTGGCATGAAATTTTCCATTAGACGTGTGGACTGTACATGCCTCAATCAACTATAAATGTTGATTGGCACATGTTATACACACACCATAGTGTCTCCCAATAGTCATTTGTTCCGTTTGTGTGGCGCATGTACCAGAAACCCTATTATTTGGGTTACTCTATTTCTTCTGCACCGCCAGCTTCTTCTAAGTTGCTTCGGCCTCCTTCAGTGCTCTCCTTTCTTCGGCTTCTAGCCTCCTAACCTTTGAGCAAGTTTTGCCAATGTGATGTGGGCAACTGTCCCCCTAGCTAGTGACGATTATTGCCACTGGCCAGCTCCCTCACCCGCAGCTATATCAGGGCTAGTGATGGATCGTTTATTTGAATAAACAAACTAACCAGAACCAATGTAGCCATTCAAACTAGTCCAGGTTTTAGACAAACAAACCAATGCAAATCCAAAAGATCAAACCAATCCAATTTTTAGATCATGCATAGACGGTTTCCACTATGGGAGCTAACAATTTTATTTTTCCAGAAACCATAAAGTAAAGAGGATGCATGCAGTAAGACATTTGAGAAGCAAAATATAAAGAAAGAGCAGGTAATGTTTTTCTGATTCAATAAAACAATTTTCAGAAGCAGGGAACACAAATGGGAGGCCCGAATATTTATTGTTTTAGAAAAGAGGCATACGAGATTTATCAATTAATTTCCACAAGATTTAAACTCATTGATAGTTTTAAACCTTAATTTGATCAAATCAATAACAATCAAATGAGTTTAATCAAATTATAGAATTTGAAGTTAGCTCCAATACTACGATTGAAAAATCGAGGAGAGATTTGATATTGTGTATAGTAGAATAATTATGAAACTTTTTGTTTTCATTTCCTAAAAACTAAGATAACTTTAGATTCTATAAAATGATTAACACATAAATCTTAATGAAGAGTGAATCTTAATTTATATCTTATTATAAAGCTTGATCCTTTTTTTATCGTATCCCTTAAATCGTTTTTAAAACTAGTTCATTTCAATCATCGACCTCTAACAATATCCATAAAAGAAGTTGAGAGGACTCTGTAATTATTACAGAGAGGGTTAGGCAAAAAGTGCTAACTCCTTTAGAGTTTAAGCATATTTATAATAGCTTTTGGATACTATAATAATTTAATGAAAATTAAATTTTAATTTCAATTAAACTTTAACTAGAATAATGCTAATTAAATACCAATTATGCCCAAATAAGATCCAATATCTCATATTGATCTTTATTTATTAAACATCTCATATTTAATCATAAAGTCTCTCAAACTTTAAATCAAGTTTAACTTGATTTAAATATATTTTGTCTCTTCAATTAGTTTTTTTGTGTGTAATCTATTAGGTTCCCACATATATTAGTAATGGATATAAATTATAATCTTAAACCATATTTAGGATTAGATAAATTAAAATCCTTGAATTTATCTTTAATTTTCTAATTAAATAATTGATATCCATAGATCAAGATCAGTGCCCAACAACATATCATAATTACCCAAATATTTAGAAATGTCAAAGTATTTTTGACTAACCTTTTTGTGCTTGATTATTGTGTATAATTTAATTCTTTCATCATATAGATATAGAGTATATAATTAACATCTACTTTATTTAATTTCAATCATGTTAGATCTTTACCATTAGTAATTGAGTCAATTAATGACATTTGTAAATTATTTCATGAAGCATCATTCTAAATTGGCCAAGGACATTTTGAATCAATTATAATCTAGAACAATGAAACATTATCCCTAATTGCTTTAGGGTGATGAATCATATATTGTTCACTTAACTACCTCCATATATATTATGCTACATCCAATGATTACCGACTGAGTTATCTTTGACTAGAACATATCATAAGTAGTATATAAATATAGTAATCTCTATATAAGATAACTTTAGGGATCAATTATGCAATCATTACAATGAAAATTTTCATATACATACAAGTAATGTTTCAAAAGAATTTCTCAGATAGAGTTAATTCAGTGAACTCTATACATTGTTTAATACAAAATATCTAACATGAAATGAGATGCTAATAGAAACAATCTATCTAAACTCCTCAGATATCAGCTGACCAGACCTTTGAGCCATTCTTGATTCCAAAATTGACAATACTAGATTGCTACTAGATTGTCTTAGAAGCTAGGTCTCCTCAGTACCTAAAAAACAATGTTGTAATTTTGATGAGTTTTGCAAACTCGTGAGTAAACCATCACCGATGTGCTCACTCGAGTCAAACATTACATCACATTAGCTTGAATCAATTCCCATACAGTGTTGTATACCAAATCACACTATACATCACATCTCAATAAGCACATTATATTACAAACATGTCAGAATCTTTTTAGAACAATCCAATCTTTCACCTCAATCATTCATATCATCAACATGTATACAAGTATTGCAGATCTTTAGTAATTTTTTTCACCATCATTCACATGTACACAAATATAGCATAACATTATATCAACTCAATTTAGTTATTTTTTACAATGTTTCACATGATACATGTAAATATATATGTAATGCATATGAGACTCCACTTTTTTTTTTATTGTGACCAACCGCCTATTTAACTGTCTCATATCTATTGTGGATACTAAGCTCATTTCACATACTGTCTCGTACCCATTGTGAATATCGAGCTCATTAATCGTGAGCCTGTGGCTTTATGTGCAAATTTATGAGCTTTAAGCTCTTTTTCACGTTGGTCACTTCAGTCACAACTCTTTTATCTAATCATGCATATCAATTTAATGAAAATGCATAAAATCACATATTATGCTATCAATAACTCTCATTCAATGTGTACAGTCATATACCACATTTATCATATCTAAGTCCGACATTCAACATATAGTTGACAACACAATTTTCATATTCACATTCAATTTGAAAATACTTTCAATACAGTCCTGAATATCAAACTCCTCGAGCTATCAATGTCCGGAATTAACACAATCATATCAGTAACAGTTCAATATCTAACAGTTAATTAAGAACAATTCAAATATAGTGAGTAAACATCTAGGTTAACTCACAGTATGCTCCAGATAGCTATTGTCTTGACAAGCTGGCAATGCCTAGAAGTTGTCGGTCAATTTGTGCTTCTAAACAATGCAATACACACATATGTACACATTACTAACTTGTTTAATAAAATAAGTACTCAATCATACACATGCATATGTGTTATATTCAATGCATGCTCTATTCAATGCATGCTCAATTGAATTTTCCCGGGTATGTATCCTTAATCATAAGTCTTGATCGTTCAAATATTATAGCTTGTACATAACTTGTTTTCAATTAGGTTATGTCATAAGTAAGTTTGATTACTCTAAATTCATCATTCATTCATTTATACTTAGTTCACATTGTTCATATCCTTTGAATCACATTTGCATTCTTAAGAACATCTTTATACCATTAACAAATCATACTTCCCAAATTCATATATATTGATATCAAAACAATTCATTCCTTAAGTTTCAACATCAATTAACAACCTAAACTGATCAAACCCTTATCCACTTAATCCAACACGTTCATTTTCAAGCCTCATTCAAGTTCAAATACACCAATGTAAAGTGTCTTGTCCTCAAGTGGTTCAACAATTGCACAAAACAGAATTTATTATGCCAAAACCTTGCCTACGCTCATGAGGTACCTTCCTATGATCGTGACAAAAGTTAATGCATCTGCCTAGGGTTGTGGGATAAGTGCCACGATCGTGGACTATCCATTTTCCTGTGATTTTCCATATTGAAACACCTTCATTCCAATTTCAAAACACCTCCATTATAGTTCCTAAATTATGCCTCAAGTATGCCTTAATTATATGTCAATTTCTCACCAATCTCATCTCCAATTCTAACTCAAAATCATTCATTTGGCATATCATAACTATTGTCTTTCATGCATCAAAACAAAGTAGAAACTATCCAATTCATTACCATATTCCAGCACAACCTCATCATCAACATAATATACAATTCATCCCAATTTCATCATCATAAACTTTCTATAATAACATGCCATAAAGAACAATCTTTTACTTACTTGTTTAGCTCAAATTCTTGCTCAAAGATCAAGCTAATCCAGCTCTCCATGCATGCAAAAATCATCACGAATTCAAAGTGGGAATTGAATGGATTTCGGCTTGGGTCAAAGGCTACAACAAGAACAACTATGTTCTGATTCTTTACCTAACTTTGTGAGGGTGAAAGCATGGATTATTGGTGTAGCAATTGGACACAAACATAGGCAAGATACAAGGATGTACAGGTGAGAGTGTTTCAGTGATGTGAGAAGAAGAAATGAACAAAACTAATTTTACTCATGCAAAAACTTAACACGTTAAATGCTAGGTGTCTCTATATCACCATGACATATGTCCCTAAGCATGTTCTCCATTTGTCCTACATATTTGTTGCCAAATGTCACTAGTTATTAGTCCATTTGTCACTCCATGATCAATGTCATTTGTCAATTAATTAGTTATGCCAAATGTCACTCAATTATAGGCTTAGTCATCCTAATTTTTCATGTGTCAATTTGTCTTACTACTTGACATTTTTCCTAGACCAAATGTACATTTTAATTCATCAATTTTTCAATTGAACCAATTAATTCCAAATTTACTCGTAAGCAATCCAACCAAAATGTAAGGCATAAACAATACACAATTCACATCGTGATCATTTTGAACCTTTCATACCTCGGAATAAATCAATTGAGTGCATATACATTCTTTGCAATTTGTACTAAATCATAATTCATGTGTATACACTATCATTATGCATGTGAATGAAATGCAATTCATGAATTTTCAATGATATAGCTTCTATCTAATAGTCTAGGGTTCTAATCCGTCAATTTGAAAAACCGACTATTATATTATTAATGTCCAGTCTTAATAGAATAATGATTAGGAATAATTTAGGGATAATACATGAATGCAATATGAATCTCATAATTATAATCTCATCATATTTCACTTGCAATGCATATTTATCCTAGACTTTTTTTCATATACATTTAAATATGTATAAGATAAAGAATGATTTAAATTATTTTGTTACTAAACTATAATCAATTGAGTTGTTGTAGGTTATAAACCAACATTTAGGGGTTGACGACAAGACAACTCTAGATCTATATACACTAATGCTAATTTGGGTGCCGCTAATTCAATAACATCCAAAACTTAGTCTTAACTATCTAATAAGGCTATGACAATAAATAGATTTGTTGTTTGCTAGTCTAGCCATTAGATATAACCAAGTCAATACACACATGTAACTAATAATATGAATTATATTAGTAACTACTATGTAGCCTTCTTCTAGTGTGATTATAAAAAACATAAGGTGAGATGTACCTGAGAGCCAATATCTTGATGGTCCTTGTCATGGATGCATTAAATAGAAAAAACAAAGAGCTAAAAATTGATCAAAATCGATCCATATCCCAAGGAGATAAACAATTAACGCTAAATAATTAATGGGTTAACTGTCATATTCAAAAGGGTGCAGAAGTAGCAAAGAACATATGGTCTCAGGAAAAAAAGGGGGCAGCACTTGCAAATATCTCATCCACATTTTATGGCCAATCCCAGGTCCACTATGCAGTCATGCAAGGACAATGCCAACAAAAACTATATATGAACAGTATAGGCTTGCCCCTATTCACCTATTGATTTTGGTAGGGAAGAAGCCGATAATAAGGTTTCATGACAAGAGGCAGCGCCATATGCACGTGATATCTGGTTGTCAAGAGCTTCTTAGTCTGTAGGAAATGGTCCTACATTTGGATAAATATATTTATTTATATTAATTTCTTATCTTTCTGGGAATGATGAGGGCCAGAGAACATCTTGTTGAAGGCTCTTGATTTATATGTGTTGGTAGATTCTATGGCCAATATGCTTTAGGATTTATTTAAACACACGTGCAATTTAAAAGGCTTCTCCCAATATATGATATATACAACAAACATGTTGTACTGGGGAATCAAATTTAAGTGTAGCAAAGTTAAGTTTGATCTCATATCATCCTTCTGTTAGTTAATTCATATGATTCTGACATGGATAGAGTTATCAAAATCTTGATTGATTCGTCACAACTTTAATTGATTTTTTCGTGAAGGAGATAACCTTTTTTTTTTTGGGGAAAAGCTTATCAGTGCTCATGCTTATAGTAAATTAATTAATTAATTAGATGCTAAACTTTCACTATCCAATATTTAATGGGCAACTATTAGTAGGATAATTAGGAAGACTCTCATATTGACAACTAAAGGACCACTGACATAAGAAATAACACGCGTGTTACTGCATTAATTACTCATCCATTTACTAATGCAAATTCATATACTAAGAACACTAACAGGTTAAACCATCAAATATATATTAAGAACGGAAAAGAAGATCAACAAATTTGGAACTCATATGAATCCCTTTCACAAAAATCACACAAAGAAAGAGTTGCAGAATTTCCTTCTTACCATTTTTAGCCGCTACATGTCGGGGGGATTGGGTAATTTATTAGGGTAACCAAAGCGAACCCACCGTAGTAACAATATAAAACATGCATGATTTCTAAAACAATATAGACGTACGTTGAATAAGGTGGGCCTTTTTATTATTTTTAATATATCTATGTTGACTACTCATGATATTAATCCTTTTTTCAGGTTCCTCTAAGACTTGAATCTTAGTACTTAATTGTATCTAAAATCTAACTTTGTTTTTATCATTACAACCTATTGAGGGTGTCGAACGGCCTTCTGCTTTTGTACAACACCAAGCTGCTCGAATTTAATGCTTTACTATCATCATAACCCATCAGTTATATGTTTCAAAGTTAGTATCATTTGACGCTAAATTGGTTAGACAAGCATTGTCAATTTCTTATTTTCTTTCCATATAGAGGTTAACTGATAAAGAAAGCGAAAAATATTTCCTGACCACCCTGTTGGGCCTGATCTTGCTGTTTTTATGAATGATTTGAAGTTATGGAGACAAGATCAATTTGCTTGAGAAAATTCAAAACAACTCATTAAAATTAGAGGGCTAAACAATAATAATAATAATAGTGAAAGTAATCAATATGATGAGTATAATATAATTAATTTCTTCAGTTACAAATCGCCTTACGCCATGATGGATGAGTAGAAATTTAAAATATTCCTGTTCGTCCATAGTTGCGATTCTACCAACTTACATCAGAAGAAAATAGTACTTCTTAAGAAAACACAATGATGAATGATATGTTTAAGAGTCTTGTACTACGCCACTAAGAATCAACACCTTTGGTTAGTCTGTATAAATTATTGACTTTCGAAAGCTAATTTCAATCATTTTTTAAATTTTAGTAAGGAATAAAAATTTACAATAAAGAAGTATAATTAATGAAAAGTTATCTAGTTGTTCAAGAGAATGAAAGCTGTAATCCCAATTGGAAATTTAAAAAAAAAAGGGTTCCATGGAATAGCAATATAACATAAACAAGTTGGCGAATTAAAAGAGTTAATCAAACAAAATTTTGTTCTTGTTATTAGAAAAAGGGAAACGTGAATATATTTTTTGGTATACCATAAAACATAAATATCCCTAAAATTCATGATCTGAATTTTTGTGTGTACATAGGACAGCATCCCTTAGGCTCGTTGAGATTTGAATCTTAATTAGCAATATTTTGAAGGGTAATTTTAGTTTCCGACCATATCATATAAAATTCTTAATGGTTATTTACTGAACTTTCTAACATAGTTAAAAGACTCTAGAACCTTCACATAGAACTTTCTAACATAGTTAACAGAAACCCTAGCTAGCCCTAAAACCCGGGCATAACCAAAACGCAAGGGGGGCAAAAACAAACTTCAAGTTTTAGAATCATGTCACATAATTTTGAGTTTTAGTTTATATTAGTAGATGTAATCATAAATTTATCCGGAAGGCAATTGGAAGATTAGTTACTCCAGACAAAATTTATATTAAATTAGTTACTCTTTGTTCCATCGATAAATATTTTACATTTTATTGACGATTTTTTTGTTCCGTCAGTAAATATAATGGTTTTTACCAACACAATCGTATTTTTCATCGGTAAATAATTTTAAATTTTTTTAGAAAAACCCGACATTAAATGAAAAAAGAGAATCTAATATTACCCATTGTAATAGTAGTAGATGTAACAATAGATATATGCAATTGATTCTCTATTCTTTTCTCCCTATAGTTAAGGGTATCAAAATCAATATATAGCCAAACATATATAAAATATATAAACATATATATATATATATAGGCGGTCTGTTATGCTTCTGCATACCAACATGGCTTTTCCTGTACAAATGCTCTGGAATGAAGATTCTTACAGGCTGTGACTTATGTAGAAGGCTTGACAACAACTTCTTTATTCTACTACTAGCAATTTTGATAGGAGCTAGAAACAATATTATGAACTGCTTAGCTTCTTTAAGCATCCACAGAAAGAAGAAGAATTTTATGTTAATCTTCTAGCGCTATTGAGGATCAACAGATGTAGAATTTTGTTTGTAAAACTAGAGTAGGTTTAAATACTCACCTGAGCTTGATAAGGACAAAGTTGCCTTTATGTTATTTGGTTCACAATACTTGAAGAAATAGAAATACAAATAACCCCATACAATTATACAAGAACGACATATAATAATTGGGATCACAAAACAAACAAGATTTTCAGAACAACCAATCTTAAACCGAAAGGAATTGACGATTTGATGATACCATAAGCATGTGTGCAATAACCAAATCTAATAAGATATTTGAGAGAGATACATGCTAGTGATGTTATCATTCAATATTTCAACACTAAAAAATCTGCAATACTACTCTATATGTCATTGCTTCTTTTTTTTTACATAGTACTAATAGTAACACCATTCTTATTTCTTATTTCTGTATTTAGTATGCCCTTCCTAAAATCCTACTTCTTGCTTTTTCCTATCAATCAAATTTAATTCGATTCTTACCAACCCTAGTAGTGTTGTTTGCATTGTGTAAATATATTAATTTTACGTAACATTTAAATATATGCTTTTATATAATATATTTATTTTGGTATACTTTCAAATAAAAAAATTCTAATGCCTTAGAGATTAGACTACTATTTGTGCTTTACCTAAAGATATAAGACCAAAAGTTCCACAAGATTATACATTCCAGTATCATAGTATATGAACAAGAACCACTATCATAGATCCTCAATTGGGAAAATTGCTACTATGATATTAATCCCAGGGTTAGTCAATTTTATATAACTTCACACGTATTCTATATTTTTAATATCTCCAATTCATATATATACTTAAATGCAAAATGTGTAAATTGCTCTCCACAAACTCAATTCCAGTTGTAACAATGTTTTGTTCTTTTCTTTCTTTGGTGTTATTGCAACGCGTATTTAAATGTCACAAAAATTAATTTATTAAACCACTTCATTTTGACTCTGTAGATGTATGAAACTTAGCATTTAGGCTCTTAACTAAGTTGTATCATATTTCAAGTAAAAGAATTGAAATTATGAAATTCATACTAAAAAAGAACTTAAAATAAATAACTGAAATCATTAAAAAAACAGACATTTCATTAGACACCTTATATGTATCAGAAATTCATCCCAACATCACAACTAAAATCACGTCTTGTCTTTTCTATCACTAACATTTATACCTTAAAGTTGTTTTACAATCACAAATTATACAAATAAACGAAAGTAATCAAATACCCAAATTCACTTTCATCCAATATATGAAAAAATACATGATAGTGGTTGGAAAAATACCTCCACCGAAGAACACAATGACAATGGCCAGAGAAGACAATGTCGACGAGCAAAAGAAGAATCCACGATAGAGAAACCAGAGAGAAGAAAACTGAAGAGGAGACGTAGCAGGAAAGGAAGAAGAAGACGCAAGTTGGGGGGGGGGGGGGGGGGCGGGGAG
>JAOTAX010000007.1:21087955-21101604 GCA_025629825.1 Erythroxylum guanchezii
TTTCTTCATTCATACACATGGCCTTACCAATAGCTCACTATAAGAAATTGTATTTTTAGTGAAGGTAAAAGTTGTCACTAAAAGTAGTAATATTTGTTACTATTATTAATAGTGTCCAATATTTAAAATCGTCACCTCCCCTCACAAATACCTTCGTCACTAATAAAATTGTGACTAAGTTAAACAATGGTCACAATTATGCAAAACTTTTGCGACACTAATACTGACACTACAACTTGTTAAATATGTGACAAAGTTATATGGTCACAATAAATATAAATATTTATGACCAGTTTATCACCACAAATAATATAAAGTAGTGACGAGTTAAGTCGTAACGCTACTTCATTTTATTGTGAAAAAATTGCCAACACCAAAACCTATCAAATGTGTGACAACACTATATGGTCACAACAAATGTATTTATTTATGACAAGGTTTTTTACACAAATAATATGAAATAGTGACGAACAAAGTTATAACAATACTTCATTATATTGTGACAAAAGTGTCGAAACTAAAACATATGGAATGTGTGACAACACGAAATGGTCACAGCAACTTCATATATTTATGACAAGTTTGTTGACACAGATAATATAAAGTAGTGATGAATTAATCCGTAACGGGACTTCATTTTATTGTTACAGCATTATCACCACTAAAATAATTATAAATACTGGCAAAGTATTTGTCACTAATAAGTTTTTATTAGTGTCCATTGATTCTTGGTCACTAATATTTTAATAAAATAGTGTCAACATCATTACGTCACAAAAAAGAAAATTGACTCTTACAAAAAGCATTATCACTAACTATGTTTATTATTATCACAAATGAAACGATCAATTCATCAACGGAATTACATTAGCTGTAAAAGAAATTTGCATCAATGTCTATATTGTATAAAAGATTTCGTCATAAGTATGAAAGTTATATATTACAATAATGTTGTCACTAAATAGATAATATATGTTACAATAAATTTGTCACTTGTTTGTCGCAAATAATATTATTAAATTTAACAATTTAATTACTTAATCGATACAAATTTTTGCATTGGTGGCCATAAAATAGAAGTTATCACAAATGATATGGATTTTTAGTGCCAAGATATTATCAGACAAGCCGAAAAAAATTATTAGTATATATAAAATATATAAAAATAACTAAAATGTAAAAAAATTTTAATTTCCAATATATTAAATTGGAAATTTTAATATCCAAGAAAATTATTTATTACAATTATCTCAAACTACTACATACTAATTTAAGCTAAAACTCTCTAAGGTAAAATTTCTTGGCTATTCTTCAGGATGAAGTTCACTGTTGATTTGTTTCCTACAAAACAAATAAAAATAAAATTAGTTAATTAGTTTATAAAATATTAAGCTATAAATTTAGTACTAACATTTATAATAATACAATGATAATGATAAGAAATGATACTAACTATTAAAGATTTTATAAATTTATAAACTTACATGAGTAGTTGGGGTATTTGATGTTGTGGCACTTGATGGATCTTCAATTAAGGCAGAAGAATTGAGTAACAAAGTAGGAATTACTCCAGTATTTGCCAAAAGTGCAAAAATAGCTAAAATTTGTTTCATTTCTGTTGGTTGCTTCTCAATAGCTGCATCCTAAGCTTGAATCTTCTCATTTTGAGCTTGAATCTTTTCATTTTATGTTTTTGTGATTTCAGTAAGTCTTGCAACTTCATCATCTAAATCACTTGCATGTTTCTTTGCAGCCTCAGCTTCAGCTAGAATTTCACTTTTTTTCTCGGGACTTAGATGTTATCCCTTTAACACCTAAACTGCATGAATAACTTGACTTTTTTTCTCAGACAAGACCGAAATGCTCAACAAGTGGTAAAGGTGCAGACGAAATCTTTTCTTTATTTTTCTCTCCCTCTTCTTGAAGCTTATTCTATATATTTAGATAGAATTTTAAAATCTAGTAAAGTAATTTTAAATTTTTTTTAAAAAAATCTAATTTGACTATAACTTTAATACCATTATTTCTTCTCCATTTGGAACATACCAAGTTCCATTTGGCTTTTGTCGTGATTCCTTCCAAACTTTAACAGCGTCAGGCTACTTATCAGAATCTTTATCTTTATAAAAGAAAGACAAAGAAAAGACAAAGAAAATTAATGATTAATTGGAACTTATTTTTTAAGCAAAATATCATTATAATTTTAAGTAAATAAAATTTAACTTTACCATCCCATATGCAATTTAAACAATTGACTTTGTACCAAAAATTGATTTCATCTCTTGATTTCCCCTATTACTTGTGTTTCTTTCACTTTGTTCCTATAAATTCATAAACAATTTGTTTTAATAAAAGAAAACAACTAACAAAATAAATTAAAGTACTTAAATTTTAAAATTACCTTAAAATTTAGAGTCTCCCTTTTATTCTCAATCAACCAATGCCAATCACCTTCCTCCACATCCTCTAGGCAATCTTTACTCTTGAGATAGCTTTTGCGCAAATGATAATGTCGATTTTTATATTGTGCACGCACTTGTTACATCACATAAGATTGCACCTGATTTAAGAAATTGAATTTATCCTAAAATTCATTAAAAAATATATTTAGGAAAATTATGAAGCAAATTCAATGCAACAACAAAATTAAAATCTATCGTAATTAAAAAAAGTGTCATTGTAGCACCCACTTCTGCAAGACACGCACCCGATATTTATGGGTGATATCCGAATCCGTGCCCCACGAGGGTGGCGTGCTAACGCATTGAAATAGTCAAAACTCAGTACATAAATTTTTTTTGAATACAATCATATGCGCGGAAAACAGTAAACAATTTGGGCCCACTTTATTTCATAAACATTTGTAGTCATAACAATACAATCAAGAGGATTTTAATAGCCATTTGGGGCCCATTATAAATATAAAAAATTTTCAGTCATAATGACTTTACATTACAACATAAATCCATTGTATCCGCATGGTATAAAAATTTCGAAATCCATTATTTATACAAAAATCGCGGAATACTAATTTGTACAAAAATAAGATAATACAAAATGTAGACGCGAACTGAGCCCCGACCTCTATCTTTCACTCACATGCATTAGGTATACTCCCGTTGCCTAACGGGGTATTCTTCTGAGTCCTAAAAAATATTTACAAATTTTGGGTGAGTTTTGCGAACCTAATGAGTGACCATCATCGATGGCTCACTCAATCACGTAACACATAATTCACATCATTTCACATTTCACACTTCACATTCAATACAATTTAATCACTCATATTATGTATATGTAGTGCACATGAGATCCACTTTCCATTTGTTACTTTGTTGTGACTGAGTGCCTAAACTGTCCCATATAGGGCTTATTGATAACTGTCCCTTATCCGCTTAGGGGATACGAGGCTCATTAGTCGTTGAGCCTAAGGCTCTGATTCACTTTTGAGCTCGAAGCTCATTTTCACTCGTTGAACTTTAAGCTCTGATCGGTAGCTACTCTGGTCACAATAACCATTATGATTCATGTATTTATGAAATGAAATGCATCAATCACATTTGCATGTTCCCATTCAATTACATTCCCATATCATCGGACCATAGTCCGAAATTTAACAACCAAGTCATGTATCACGTATTTCATCCAATTCAAATACAAGGAGCACTTCAATATTTCATTCATACATCACATTCATCAGACCTTCTGTCCGAAAACTAACACAATCAATCACATTCATAACATCATCTAGTAGTCAATTAATACAAAATTCAAACAAAGCAAACAATGAAGTGAGACAATCTCGGTCTACTCATAGAATGCTCCAGATTAGCATTTGCTTCCAAAGTCTAGAAACGTCTGGATGATGGCTCTCAAGACGATCCTCTATATCATGCAAAACATACACATATCACAATTTGCATTATTATAAGTGTTTAATAATGCACATATATGCAATGAAATATGTACCATGCATGTTCATTACAATTCCAGTTATTTTTCCATCAATTCCATCATATAATCATTCTCATATCAAAACTCGTCTAAATGTAATTTATGCTTAGGTTTATGCCTGACTAAAACTATTAAAAATCTCTATTCCTTTCTCATTGACTCACTTCAGATTTTTCCAAGTCACACTTTCGGGTCTACTATTCACATTCAATTAGAAAGTGAAACTGATATAATTTGGTCATACTCTCTTATAGAAAAGTGTTCCTCTATGTCTTATGTTTCTATTGACACCAAAATCACTCAATTTGGTTCGGTATTTTGGAAGATATACCTTAAACATTTTCTGACTGTTCTTAATCAAAAACAATTTACTATGACAATTTCCATCCAGAAATTGAACATCTTAAAGACAGAATCATAATTCAACTTTTTCATATGATTTGTAGTTCTATTTCTATAGTTTACTAAAAATTAAAAATCATCTCATTTTGAATCCTACAGATCTAGATATAATCAAAATACTGAGGTGTGTTCAATAAGATATTCCTATTTCCACTGTTCCAACAAATTCACACACTTTCATTTGATCAGCCTTTTTCAAATCAACACCAATTACTATAAATTTTCATGGAGAGATAGAAAAATGTGTGAGGAATCTATTGGTTCAAGAATTACTTCATTTGGAGGTCGTATGGTGAAGTTATGACCAAAAGAATTAACCATGTTTATGTCCTCAGTCATATTGTACCTATCTTGGTATGATTGCCATAACTTTCACAAAGGATGTAGGATTGACGTCTGTTTTAGATGTTTTGAAAGAGGACTTCAAGATCTACAACTTTCATGGAGAACTAAAAACAAAATTTTGCCTTAAAAAGGGTCAAAATCGTGATTTACTGTAGCTGTCCCAAGGATGTCCGTTTAATGGAGATTGACGGGCTTAGAGGTATTTTCCAGAATCGAGAAGTTCTGTTTAATGGACATCCATGTCTGTTTAATGAAAATGGATTGGTCTGGGGGCCTTTTTAGACCCGAGAAGGTCTGTTTAATAGACTTAATGTCTATTTAACGGACATATGTGACACAAAACTTCCTTTAAAGACTCTCCAATGGTTCCTGCATCCTTTCTAACATCATATACACCCATAATCTTCTCAAATTCACCTCTTCTAATACAAAACTACTTCATAACAACTCAAACCCTAATTAGATTTCATTAAACCGTCAACTCTCAACTCATTTAATTCATTATATTCAACTACATCTTATCATTCAAAAATTTGTATCCTTTTTTCATAACATATCTTATTCCTAAGTATCAAGCACTTCATCTTCAAAATTCATCATTTCAAGTTGGTGACTACTTCATGTATACCTCAAGCTTATCTCAACAACATCCATACCCAATTCATATTCCATATTTGTTCATAAACACCCAAAATAGAACACAAACATATACATTAACCCAATATTTTGCCACATCCAGTTCTCATTTTCACGTCACAATTTGAGACTCTTAAAAGCAGAATTTAAACTCGATGTCTTCATAAGAAAGGTAGCCATATGTCTCTAGTTTAATCCAAATCAAGAATCAACTCATTTGGATAACTATAGAACAATTGATGGCTAAAACACAGAAGCATATTAGTGGAAATTTTTCTACTAACATTTTCCAGATTTTCAAACTTTCAACATTTACATCTAACTTATCTTATACCTAGATTATCCCTTTCATTCCATTTCCTCATCATTCTCTATCCAATCCACTTAATATATCAATCACAACAACTCATGATCTATAATTGATCCTTAACCCAAAAACAGAGCATCAAATATGTACCCATTCATTATAATTTTCTGCACTCATCATAACACCACTATATGCAACATCTAACTTCCAAAACATCTCTATAACACATTATACATCATTAATGATCATTCACAATTACAAAACATGACATTTACATAGATTTTTCATCATCCTTATCATCATTCTAGATTCATTTTAACAGTACCCATAACATTTAAAGCATAACTTACTTGGTTTCACTTCAAATTCTTCAAAAACAACACTAGCCCTAGCTCCCAAGCATCACATGTTCCTCATCTTCTTAAAGGAGCTAAGGATAGGTTTTCTTGTGGCAATTGAAGAAACAATAAGATGAAAGTAGCAATTGAAAGATTGGAACAAGGTGTAATGTTGGTGAGGTTAGAAGAGAATGAAGAAAATGAAAATGGAGGAGAAAAAGAGAGCAAGTCACAAAGAAGGAAAGGACAAAAAGAATAAAACACTCACTTGGTCTTCTAATTTAAAAGCATCGTGGAAGACAACAAAAAGGGGAGGGTCTTTTAATTAAAAATAATGGTTTAAGACATGGTTAGGCAAGTGACGCTTGTCACTTGCCACATGTCCCATTTCTAAGGCATTAGATTGGTTTCTTTCCAATCAAATTTCAATTTCTACTCCAATTTTCCCCCCAAATTTTCAATGGCACTTGTAAATAAATCCTAAAATCATTGATCAAAATTTTCATTGCCATTTGATAGTAAATTCTACTACTATTTATCATTTGTTTTGCCATTTGACATTTTTCTTAGTCCAAAAATTACCCCAACAATGTCTAGAAATCTCTCCAAAAATTCCCAAAAATTCTAAATCAATTTATACACTCCCCAAATCAATTTTCAACATATAAAAACCACATTTCCCCAATATACTTACATTTATAAACAATTATAGTCGGAAATTGTAAATGAATGCATGTACAATTATTTTTATGTGCAAAGATTCAATACTCATGTGCATGTGCATCTTGTGTAATACATGAGCACGAGATGTGTTTCCTAATTTCTCAGAAATCTCTTACATTTATTATTTTATCCTTAACATGGGTAACGGGATGTAATAATTCTCCCCTCCTTAAAAGAAATTTCGTCCTGAAAATTAATATCTGATTGATCAATAAGGTAGGGGTATTATTACCTCATATGCTCCTCCGTTTCCCATATAACTTCACCACTTATATAACTTCACCACTTGCATACTTTTTTTTTCCGAATGGCCACAGTTGAAAGGCTCAATAGGTCTATCAATCACTTGTTTAGATATCACACTATCTTAACTATTTCATCAATATATTTCAGATTGCTCACAATTTTTTTTTCACTTCGTAATATGTCAACACATCTCTGTCAAATCATATCATTATTTCTTAACATACTCGCACATCACACAATTAAATTCTGAGACATCTTTATTGTTAGTACAACTCATAAATCCATGGTCTTATTCTCATAATAGTTTCATATGGACCAACTTATGTCAAACTTAGTTTCCCTCTTTTTCCTAACTTGTTTACACCTTTATCTCTATCTAAGTACACCTTGGCAAGGTGATACTCTTTGAAGTATTTCATCTTTATCGGATACACATCTTTCTTATTTCAATCACAAAGTTTCATTTTTCCTATGCAAACTCAAAATTTAGATTCATTTTCAATTACCTAATAAGATTCATAGATTTTGAATCCTCAATTTGGGCTTTTTCTGAACTTTCCATGTGAAACTGCTCTTAAATTCAATAGCTAGAAGTATTTAATGCTGCCTAAATTCTATGCTCTTTATTTCACTAGATTTGGTGACCTCTATATCTGAATTCATGCTTCACTACTATTGGAATTTTTGCTTAATGCCTCAAATGCAACACTAGCTTTATAGAAAAATAGTCATTTGTATAATCATAATTTGTAATTAACTCTATTCATTGTCTTGGTTTTATATTCAATCCTTTCATACTCAATAATTACCTCAAACTTAATGATCTGTACATTCCCGAAATGTCTCTACACATCAAATGTCACCAAGCTCTCAAATCAATTACTATTATAGCAAATTTTAAACCAAGTATCAAAATCAACTAATAAGATTTTAATTGTCTTTATGGACAAAAAAAATCACTTTATACTGTTACAACAGATTGTATTTTAATCTCCAATGTGAGACTTCAATATATACTGCATAATCTCCAAATCCAAATGGCATAATTAACATTGAGGTTATAATTCCTTAAAATTCTTTTTACATTCATCAGTCATACGATTTATAAGTTTTTCGTCAAACATTTTTGTTAAGGGCTAAGATAAGTGCTAAGATCAGTAAGAATCTCTTAACAATTCATGGAAGTATCTCATATATATCTAGTTCAAGAAAACTCTGGATCTCATATACATTCCTTAGCGTTTCTTACTTCTTCATTACCTCTACTTTCTTTAGGTCTCCCAATATGCCATGTTCAGACACTCTATAACCCAATATTTTATTTAATCAAGCTAAGATTCACTCTCTTTAAACTTAGCATATAATTGTTTCTACCTTCATGATATGTAAGATTTAGTTAAATGTTCAAAAATATTCTCTTTGCTTCTCGAACACGCTCCAAATATCCTCTATGATCATAATCACTAATTGATACAAAAAAAATTTCTTGAATCACTTTTAATTTTTATTACTATAATATTGTCGGGGGCATGTTTAAGTCCAACAGATATAACCCAATTTTCCTTAGGCCATAATTAGTTGTCGTAATTTCTTAAGTAACTAATTCCTCAAATAAGGTAATATTATCACATGATATTTTTGGTCTCCCACTTAACTTCCTCTTCTCTAACAATTTTTCTCCTTTCATTTGATTTCCTCTAATTTCATATTGACTTATTCTAATGTCTGTTCATTCATACTAGTTTCTCCACACATTTCAATTTATTTGCAATCATAACTTCCGGTGTTTGTAACACATTCATCAGATATAATTTGTGTTTCCCAAACATATTCATATAGAAGGTAATGTGAACCGAAATCCTCCTCACATTAGCAATAATGTCTCCTCAAAGTCAGTAACCCAATTTTATAGTTGAACACTTCACATCAAATAATGTGTATACTCTCAATAGCACATTCTACCTCTTACGCTTGAGTCTCTGCTAGGGATATGACTCCAATATTCACTTTTAATTCATTACTTATTCATTTCTAATTTGCTTCTTCATTAATCACTCTTAAACTGAATCGTTTGATTAACTTAATCTAATTTAGGGAAATTCTTCTTTGAAAGAAAATTTCTTACTACTATCATCGATACTGTTCATATAATCCTTATCAATCAACTGTCTTAATCGTCGCTTATCGATTATTCTTAGTACCTCAAGAAGATCAATTTCTATCAATTTGTACACGGTCGTAATGTTTTATGCATCAAAATTCAATGATGTAGTAGACATGATCGCATATGCTTAGGTGTGTATCATCAAGCTCATCCCATTCTATTTAGAGATTTATTTCTGACAGATCACCAATTATCTTACAATACTAATACTTTGATCTCAATTGATCCCAGAAAATATTTCTCTCTTTATCCTTGCCATGATCAAAGTTTCCTTGCATTGACATATGCTAACATCAACTTTACCTCAATTTTACAAAATTTACCTCTTCTAGTATTACATCATTTCATAATAATTCAACTACCATATGGAGTGTATTCACTCTTCCCATTTGATTCCTCTTCTTTTTCTTAATCTCATATGTACATAAAATCCTTTCTTATATTCATTTCTAACTTTCTACTTATTATACACCATTCACCTCTTGTAAAGTCAATTATGTCTACTTCATCCCCCTTTCCTCATTTTTATCTTATCTTCCTATTGTCATTTATTTTATCTTCCACATGTACTTCTTTAATCAATTCAGAATTATAAATGTATAAAATCATCATGCAATCCTAATCTCAATTCCACTAATATATGCTTATGGGGGATTATAACTCTTGTCACATTTTTCAAACAATTATTTCAAGTCCAAGTTCAACCTCTCAAGGTCACTTTCAACTTGGTTTGTACTCTTTAATCTAATCATTTTTACTTATACCCTTATTTTTTTCTCAAGCAATCCATGACAGTATATTCACATCTATATCACATTCGAGGACATATCACCAAAACGTAATATTGAGGTCATATTCAATAATACATCCATCAATACGAATGCACTGAATCTTTATCTGTTATATCTAACTATATACTATGTCTCATTTCTAGCTATCCTTCAACCTTCCTCTTCTCACATCAAGACAGATCATCATTCTTCTTAATGCTTCTAACCGCTCAAACTCTTAACACATGCTCATGCATGTGACTCACATGAATACAACTCAGACTGGGGATCAGTTGCTACTGCCTACTATGACACGACAAAAATGCATGTACCGTGACACATATTTCAGAAAATGCCCATATGAGACAGTAATTCTAGGCTCTGATACCACATAAATGTAACACCTCAGTCTCGTAAGACACGTAGTAGACATCTATGGGTGATATCCGGGTCTGCGACCCACGAGGGTGACGTGCTAACGCACTAAAATAGTCAAAACTTAGTACATATTTTTTTTTGAATACAATCATATACACGGAAACTAGCAAACAATTTGGGCCTGCTTTATTTCATAAACATTTTTAGTCATAATAATACAATCAATAGGATTTCAATAGCCATTTGGGGCCCATTATAAATATAAAATATTTTCAGTCATAATGACTTTACATTAAAACATAAATCCATTTGTATGCACATGGTATAAAAATTTTAGAATCCATTATTTATACAAAAATCACGAAATACTAACTTGTACAAAAATAAGAGAATACAAAATGCAGACGTGAACTGATCCCGACCTCTATCTTTCACTCACATGCAGTAGGTATACTCTCGTTGCCTAACGGGGCATTCTTCTGAGTCCTAAAAAATATTTGCAAATTTTGGGTGAGTTTTGCGAACTCAATGAGTGACCATCATCGATGGCTCACTCAATCATGTAATACATAATTCACATCATTTCACATTTCACGCTTCACACTTCACACTTCACATTCAATATAATTTAATCACTCATATTATGCATATGTAGTGCACATAAGACCCACTTTCCATTTCTTACTTTGTTGTGACCGAGTGCCTAAAATGTCCCATATAGGGCTCATTAATAACTGTCTCTTATCCGCTTGGGGGGATACAGGGCTCATTAAACGTTGAGCTTGAGGCTTTGATTTAATTTTGAGCTCGAAGCTCATTTTCACTCGTTGAGCTTTAAGCCCTGATCGGTAACTACTCTAGTCACAACAACCATTATGTTTCATGCATTCATGAAATCAAGTGCATCAATCACATTTGCATGTTCCCATTCAATTACATTCCCATATCATCGAACTATAGTCTGGCATTTAACAACCAAGTCATGTATCATGTATTTCATCAAATTCACATATAAGGAGAACTTCAATATTTCATTCATACATCACATTGATCGGACGTTCTATCCGGAAACCAACACAATCAATCACATTCATAACATCATCTAGTATTCAATTAATACAAAATTCAAACAACGCAAACAATGAAGTGAGACCATCTCAGTCTACTCACAGTATGCTCCAGATTAACGTTTGCTTTCAAAGTATGGAAATGTCTAGATGCTGGATCTCAAGACGATCCTCTATATCATGCAAAACATACACATATCACAATTTGCACTATTATAAGTGTTTAATAATGCACATGTATGCAATAAAATATGTACCATGCATGTTTATGACAATTCCAGTTATTTTTCCATCAATTCCATCACATAGTCATTTTCATATCAAAACTCATCTAAGTATAATTTATACTTAGGTTTATGTCTCACTAAAACTATTAAAATCTCTATTCCTTTCTCATTGACTCACTTCGGATTTTTCCAAGTCACACTTTCAGGTCTACTATTCACATTCAATCATAAAGTGGAACTAATGTAATTTGGTCAAACTCTCTTCCAGAGAAGTGTTCCTCTATGCCTTATGTTTCTATTGACACAAAATCACTCAATTTGGTTTAGTATTTTGGAAGATATACCTCAAACATTTTCAGATTGTTCTTAATCAAAATCAGTTTACTATGACAACTTCCATCCAGAAATTGAACATCTTAGAGACTGAATCATAATTCAACTTTTTCATATGATTTGTAGACCTATTGCAATAGTTTACTCCAAATTAAAAATAATCTTATTTGGAATCCTACAGATCCATATATAATCAAAATATTGAGGTGCGTTCAGTAAGATATTCCTATTTCCACTATTCCAACAGATTTCCACACTTTCATTTGATCAATCTTTTTCAAATCAACACCAATTTCTACAAATTTCCATGGAGATATAGAAAAATGTGTGAGGAATCTATCGGTTCAAGAATCGCTTCATTTAGAGGTCGTATGGTGAAGTTATGACCAAAAGAATCAACCATGTTTATGTCCTCAATCATATTGTACCTGTCTTGGCGCGATTGTCATAACTTTTACAAAGGATGTCGGATTGATGTCATTTTTAGACTTTTTGAAAGAAGACTTCGAGGTCTACAACTTTCAAGAAGAACTCAAAATGATATTTTGCCTTAAAAAGGGTCAAAATCACGATTTACTATAGTTGTCCCGAGAATGACGGGCTTGGAGGTGTTTTCTAGATTCGAGAAGGTCCGTTTAACGGACATCCATGTTTGTTTAACAGACATGGACTAGTCCTTTAACAAACATATATGACACAAAACTTCCTCCAAAGCCTCTCCAATGGTTCCTACATCCTTTCTAACATCATATATACCCATAATCTTCTCAAATTCACCTCTTCTAGTACAAAATCACTTCATAACAACTCAAACATCAATTAGATTTCATTAAACCCTCAACTCTCAACTCATTTAATTCATCATATTCAACTACATCTTATCATTCAAAAATTTGTATCCTTTTTCCAAAACATATCTTATTCCCAAGTATTAAGCACTTCATCTTCAAAATTCATCATTTCAAGTTGGTAACTACTTCATGTATATCTCAAGCTTAGCTCAACAACATCCATACCCAATTCATATTCCCTTTTTGTTGGGACCCGATTTTGGAAACCAGACCCCAACCGAAAAACGGAAAACGGAAACGAACGGAAAAACTAAAGAACGGATCCTAAACGAAAGTTGGCCAAACGCAAACAAAAACAAATCGAATTCTTAATGAGCCAAAGAAAAGCGACTGGCTCGGAATCAAAGGAGACAAATCGCTTAAGGACAAAAACTTAACTCCGACATTCGAAAACAAATATTTTAGAAAAACGTCACGTTGGAAAACTCTAAGACAATCGG
Source organism: Erythroxylum guanchezii (assembly GCA_025629825.1). NCBI lineage: Eukaryota > Viridiplantae > Streptophyta > Magnoliopsida > Malpighiales > Erythroxylaceae > Erythroxylum > Erythroxylum guanchezii. Next base: position 21,101,137 of record JAOTAX010000007.1, read on the forward strand.
TCTAAACCAATCCGTATCGGTGTAATTTTTTTTTTCTTTTCATTTTGTTCAATCTCATACAAAGCAAAAAATCAATTTCCCAATTGGAAAATTCGTCCTCAAATCCAAATCTCAATTCATAAGAATTTTCTTATACATTCATATCCCCTCATTTTTAACTCTTACTTTTCGTTAGCGATAAAAACTCACACTTGATTTATACAAAAATCAAGCCATAAACAAAGAGCACTTCAATATACCAAACCAATTCACACAGTCATCGAACCTCCTGTCCGGAATCCAAACACAATCAAACACATAATCATACCCATAGCACTTCAATATACCAAACCAATCCATCAACACAATCATTACCATCATCGGACCCCCTGTTCGGAATCTCAGCATAAATAAACACAACCAATCATCATCATATACATAGCACTTCAAATAATTCTCAATCAACAATCAGAATCATTGGACCTCCTG
>JAOTAX010000007.1:21101704-21113197 GCA_025629825.1 Erythroxylum guanchezii
TAGAGACACATATACCGGGAAATGCCATGAATGCATGTACAATCATTACATGTGCCAAATTTACTATTCACGTATATGTATGAATGCATGAACATAGGAAAACAATTTTAACCACTCCTAACCCGTTCCAAATTACTATTTTACCCTTCCCATCGGTGATGGGATGTTACACAGAGCCTGGTTTTTCCTAGGTTTAGATGCATAGTAGTATGAAATGTTATTCTATGTGATTACTTGTTGCATTGTGAATTGATGGATTGTATTAAATGACATGCATGTCATGCATACATGTAGGAAATAAGATTAAAATAAAACGTAAACTAATCATTAGTGTTTTTATTGAAGGAGTAAGATGTCACCTCGTAAAAGGACACGAGGAGTTTTGCAAGGGTCTGTTGCACCTGACTCTCCACCAAGAGAGGAAAGTACTGATGAGTCTGTAGCCCCAGGAAATGTTTAAGGCTTTTGTAGGGCATGGTAGTGGGCTCTCTCGATCACAGATGTAGGAGTCGCCTGTTCCACAGGAGCAAGTGCCTACTCCATTGGATCTGAGAATGTTTCAGGCTTTTTCTCAGGCCTTTGCCCTGGCCATAGGCCAGATGTTGTAGACTTCTACTCCCACCTCGGTTAAAAAGGAGAAATTGTTGCACCCCGTTTCTAGAGCCCAACATTCGGAGTCATAAAATGTGAGCATATTACCCTGTAGGATTATTTCAATGAACCCTTATTAGCCATCATCCCACAAGGGTGGCGTGCCCCCACTAATAAGTCGCCATAGTTAAATTCATTTCTCCTATTTCAGAATAGATTTTGGGAAACTTCAAACTAGAATTACAATTTAACTTCTTCAAAACATTTGTAGCTCTATGTCTCTAGTTTATTTAGAAACATGAATCATCTTATTTGGAGCACTACAGATCAAGATATCATGAAAATACCGAGGTATGATCAGTAAAATATCCAATTCATACTCTTCCAATTGATATCCTTACTTTGATTCAATCAATCTTTTTTGGATCAATACCAAAAGCTATAAATTTTTACGGAGAGATAGAGAAATGTTTTAGGAATCTATTGGCTTAAAAATCAGGTCATTTAGAGATCGGATGACAAAGTTAAGGCCAAAACAATAAGAGGTGTTCAGGTCTAGGAAGACCTGCGGGTCACGATCGTGACTTTTGAAAATTTTTGCAGAGTCACGATCGTGACTCATCATTTTTCTTTTACCCAACCTGTTTTGGAAAAATAGACATAACTTTCACTAGAGATGTCAGATTAAGGTAATTCTTAGACTGTTTTGAAGAAGACTTCTAGACCTACAACTTCTATGGAGACCCCAAAAAGATATTTTGCTTTTAAAAGGGTCAAAATTTCAAAATAATGCAGTTGTCCCGTATGTATATCCCATGTAGCATTACTAACTTATAATGATCATATCTCTCAATTCCAAAATCCCAAAATTTCATACTATATATCATTGGAAAGCTATAAAGATAATCTACAACTTCCAAGAAGACAACTTTGTCCAATTCAGCCTAGATTAATAAAGTTTTTCCCCTAAAGTCAAAATACAAATTTTACCCTTATGAAAAACTTCAAAATTGTCCCAAATTCACTTCCTTTAATGCAACATCATTCATAACAATTCAACTACCAATTCTTATTTCATTAACTCTCTAATCTCTACTCATTTGATTCATCACCCACATCCAATTCTCAACATCCACAAAATCCTATCTTCCATTTCCATAACCTCCCACTTATAAGTAACAACAATTCATGTTCAAAGTTCATCATACTTTCATCATACTTTCATGCTTTTTCTTCTTTTTCGAATATACAAAAATTTCATGACATTTTTCAAGGCATAACATAAAATGTTTCAATGCATTTCCATCTTTATTTCGAAATTCATCAACAAAATCATATATCGAACATATAAAGATTTCTCAAATCATTCAAATAGCAATCATGCAACATTTATAAAACAATTGAAATCATTTAATTCTCTTGATTCAACAGAAAACATTAGTGGCTCATAACTCTATTATAAACATGTAACCCACCTTAAATTCCTTGTTTAAAGAGTTGCTAAAAAATGTCTCTCCTCTTGCTCCTCTTGCCTTTCTTGATTTCCTTCATCAATGGCAAAATTCCCATTCAATAGGAATATCAATTTTGGAACCCAAAGAAGCATATGCATAAATTGATCCTAGAAAACATAAACCCATCCATTTCCTAAGCTTCATAAACTAAAACCCTTCCAAAAATCCAAAAATTACACATGAACTTACCTTGAATCTTCAACAATCAAAGAGTTTCTTAGCTCTAATGAAAGCTCTTCTCTTCCTCTATGTTTTTCTCTTCTTGAACCACCTCAAAATCTCTCTCAAAAGCTAAGAAATGATGAAACCCTAGCTCGTCTCTCTTCTTTTCTCTCAAACCACCGAAACTCTCTTCTCCTCTCTTCTATTTTCATTTTTCTCTCTTCTCTCCCTCAATTCACGTTTTGCTTCTTCCTTAAAATGCAAGACTACTTTTCTTCTTCCACTTATACCCTTAATGAATATAAAATACCCATTTTGCTTTTCCTTATATGCCTTGTATCTTTTATCCTTAAGTGATCTCCCAAAAATGCCCTTCGTGCAATCTTACTACCTTAACACTTTAATTCAATTAACCTATGTCATAAAATCTTGCTAACATTAATATAATAATTAAATCCACAAAATAAATCCATAAAGACCTCATAATTAATTTAAATCATGCTTATTCATCAATAAAAAAATTTGGGGGCCAATATTTCTCCCATTCTTAAAAGAATTTCACCCTTAAAATTATTACCTAACTGATCAAGAGGCAGGCGTACGCCTCCTCGTATTAGCAATAATGTCACTTCAAAGTCAAGAATCCAATCACATAGTTGGATACTTTACATCAAACATAACGCATACACTCTCAGTAGCATATTTTACATTTTATGCTTGTGTCTCTATCAGGAATAGGACTCCAATGCTCACTTTTGAATCATTACATATTTATTTCTGATTTGTTCTTTCCTTGATCATTCTTAATACCTCAAGAAGACCAATTTCTATCGTTCTTACAAGGTAAAAATGTTCTAATTACCAAAACTTAATGAAGTAGTAGAGATGTTTATTGTCACATATGCTTAGGTGTGTATCATCAAAGTCATCCCATTTTGTCCAAAGATTTATTTCCGACAATCACCAATTTACATCTTACACAAATGATACTTTGATCTCCATTGGTCCTAGACAATATTTCTCTCTTTATCCTTGCTCACGATCAGGTATCCCTGCCACGATCATTAAAAAAACCCATTTTTGTCAGGCCATTATCATGCCTTGTACTTTCTTCCTTGCATTAGCACACATTTTAACATCAATTTTACTCCAATTTTCCAGGGTTTACCTCTTCTAATGTTACATCATATCTTAATGTTTCAACTACCATATTTAGTGCGTCAACTCTTCTCATTTGATTTGTCATCTTTTTCTTTATCTCATTCATATATAACTCCTATCTTATATGCATTTCTAACTTTCTCCTTACCACACATCATTCATGTCTTGTAAAGTCATTTGTGTCTACTCCATTCCCCTTTTATTCTTTCCTCATTTCTATCTCATTTTCCTATTATCATTTATTTCATCTTCCATATGTATATCCTCAATCCATTCAGAATTATAAATGCAGAATCATCATGACATTCTGATTTAATATCACAGACATATTCTTATGCTCAATCATAACTATTATCACATTTATCTGAAATTCATTTCAACTCCAAGTTTAACCTCTCCATGTCATAGAAAATTTTATTCTCTTTCAACTTGGCTTGTACACTCTAAATCTCGTCATTTCTACTTATATCTCTATTTTCCTTAAACAATCCATGACAACGTATTCACATTTATATCACATTCGGGGATATATCCCCACAATGCAATATTATTGTCATATTCAATAATACATCCCCTAATACAAATACATTGAATCATTATCTATCATATTCACCCATATACTATTTCTCATATCTATTTATCCACAACTTTCATTTTCTAATATCATGAAAGAGTATCAATTTTCTTACTAATTCTATCAGTTAAATCTCTTAACAATTATTCACGCATGTGACTCATACACATGCGACTCAGACTAAGGATCAGTCACTGCTGCATACTAAGACATGTCAAAAATGCATGTAACTTGATACATACTTCCAAAAATGCCCATGTAAGATATTAAACCTGAACCTAAACCTGGAGTTGCTCTGATACCACAACTGTTGTACGCCGTTTCCGGAGCCCAACATTTGGAGTTATAAAATGTGCGCATATTACCCTATAGGTGTAACATCCCGTCCCCATATAAAAGGTTAGGACCCGAAATTTCAGTACATGTGAGCTCAAAGAGAGATTAAGGAAATGTATTTTCTTGCTCATGCATAATGTTAGCATATATGCACATAAATAGTGAATGTTACACATAAAAAAGTGGTGCATGCATTCATTGACAATTTCAGGGTATAATGGTTGTTAAATGTGATTCTTATCGAAAATGAGAAGTAAAGGGAGGAGAAAGTGTGATCTTGGTATGAGTTGTGATAAGGAAAGATTTAGAAACCAAATTGGTAGTGATCTGGAAAATGTTCACTGAGTGTGCTTCGGTCTGTTAGCCATAAATTTTTCTTTGGTGATTCAAATGAGATGATTCTTGATTTAGATTAAACTAAAAATGTATGGCTACATTTTTATGAAGACATTGAATTTCAATTCTGTCGTTAAGAGTCTCAAAAGTTGGCATGAAGTTAAGAATTTGGTACAGTACGTTGGTGAATGAGTGGAAAATTCATCTTCGGACTTTAGGGGCAAATTTGGGATTGATATAAATGGATTTTAGTAAAGGTTCCTTCTGGAAAGTTGTAGATCTTTCTTTTATCTTTCCAACGGTATATAGTACGAAAGTTTTGCACATTTGAACTGAAGGTTATGCCCTTTTTATTGTTCCGTCTTAGTTTTGCTTCCGTCTCAAAATGATGTCATCATCGTCTTAGTATGACGTCAACATCATCTTAGTTTTGTTTCATCTTAGTTTTGCTTCAGTCTCAAAATGACGGCATCATCGTCTTACTATGATGTCAGCATCGTCTTAGATTTGCTTCCGTCTCAAAATGACGCCATCATTGTCTTAGTATGACGTCAGCATCGTCTTAGTTTGACCTTTTGCTTCCTTCTTCTGTTCCATTGTTAACCCATTTTTTAGGCTAATCTCACTTCAAGGTCTTCATATGAGTTGTAGCTCTTGAAATCTTCTTTCCAACCATCTAAAGAACACCTTAATCCGATATCTATAGGGAAAGTTATTGTAATTTTCCCAACCTTGTATCATCTAATGACGTCATCTTCATCTTAAAATGACGTCATATCGTCTGTTCCATTTTCCTCCCTTCAGACGATAGAATTTGCTTTTGTGGTCTTCATAAAAGTTATAGAGCTTGAAGTCCTATTTCAAATAATCCACAGAACACTTCAATAAAAAATTTCTACAGAAAGTTATGGCTGTTTCCCCGAAACAGGTTCAGTAAGATTGAGGACAAAAATATGTTTGATTCTTTTGGCCATAACTTTTTCTCTAAACACCCAAATGACCTGATTCTTGAACCATTGGATTTGTAAGACTTTGCTCTACATCTCCACCAAAAATCAAAGCTATCTAAAATGAAGTAAGAAAGATTGAGTGAAAAAGGTGGGACAGGTACAGTGAGTGTGCTCTTAGGTATTAGGAACTGGTGTTATCCCACTAAACATACTTCAGTATTTTGATGATTTCGGGATCAGTAGAACTCCAAATGAGATGATTTTTGATTTGTGGTAAATTAGAGACATGGAGCTACAAATGGTATGAAGAAATTGGAATCTAATTCAGTCTCTAAAATGTTTAAAATTCAGATGGAAGTCCTGCATAGTATACTGTTTTGGACAAGAGCAGTCTAAAAATGTTTGAAGTATATCTTTTGAATTACGAAACCAAATTGAATGATTTTTTAGGCAGTAGGACAATATGGGACCTTTTTTGGAAGAAAGTATTATGTTAGATTGTTCAAGGGTACTATTGGCAAGACACTTAAGTGTAAAAGACATAAGGCATAAATGGAAGGGCAAATTGGACAATTCTCAATCATTAAGGGTAAAATTAGAAGAAGAAGTGTTGTCTTGCTTATAAATGGAGAAGAAAAACGTGAATGAGAAGATTCTAGAGAAACAAAATGTGTGGATGAGAAAAGAGATAAGAGAAAGAAGAGAAAACAAGCTAAGTTAATTTCCTTAGCCTTCAAGAGAGATTTTGAAGTTGTTCAAGAAGAGAAAGAGGTAGAGGAAGAAAAGAACTTCCATTTGAGTTAAGGATCTCTTCATTTGATGAAGAATCAAGGTAAGATCATTATGAATCTTTTGTGTTTTTGGAATGATTTTAGTTTATGGAGTTTAGAAATTGCTTGGGTTTAGTGATTTTGTATTGTGGATTTTTAAGGGGATTCCTATTGGATGAGAATTTGGATATTATGAGATCATATGAGGTTAGAAAAGAGATAACAAGAAATTAAGTTATGACATAAAGTAACTAAGTGTGTTTGAGGTGTAAGCTTATGAATAAGCTAGACACATACAAAGGGTAAAGATTGAAAGGAGAATTTAGAAAGACCATGTACAAATGAAGTATAAACCTAAGTTCACATAGGCATGTATGAATTATGAAATGGGATTGAGCATAATACCCGGTATTGTCATTAAGCATGCATTGTACATAGTCTATTTATACAATTGTGAATAAATAAATGTTTTTATGTGTGCAATTATTGATGACTGTGCAATGTGTATCTTGAATAAATGGGTTGTGCAGGTCAAGTGTTAGCATTCAGGTATTCCAGAGTTTGGAAGCAAATGCTAACATAGAGCGTACTGTGAGTAGACTGAGATGGTCTTACTTCATTATTTGTTTAATTGAATTTTTGTATTATTTGCCTATGGCATGATTTTGTAGATGCAATGTGATTGGTTTCCGGACAGGAGGTCCAATATTATGATGTTTTGACTTGGTTATTGAAGTGCTTTTTGAAGTGATTGCGAAATGTTTTTTGGATGCGCAATTGCATGCAAGTGAAAGTGTAAATTCTCAACTATACGTTGAATGCCGAACTATAGTCTGATGATAAGTGAATGTGATTGAATAAGAGTATGTAAATATGAGTGATGCATTTCATTTCATGACTGCATGAAACATAATGGGAGTTGTGACCAGAGTAGCTATCGATCAGAGCCTAAAGCTCAACGAGTGAAAAAGAGCCTCGAGCTTGAAGAGAAGTAATGCATACCCAGAGGGCTCTCCTACCCCTAAGAAGCGTTTAACGCTTAATGAGCCCTATATGGAACAGTTCAGGTACTCAGTCACAACAAAGTAAAAAATGGAAAGTGAGTCTCATGTGCATTGCATATGCATACTATGAATGATTCAATGTATTGAATGTGAAATAATATGAATATGGGAAATAATGTGAAATGAGATATAGTGTGAAATATGAAATAAAGTGAGATATGTAAATTATGTGTTATGTAATTGGGTGAGCCATCGATGATGGTCACTCATTGAGTTCGCAAAACTCATCTAAAATTTGTAACTATTTTTCAGGACTCAGAAAAATACCCCGTTAGGCAAACGGGAGTACACCTACAGCATTCAAGTGAAGTATAAAGGTCGGGATCAGTTCGCGTCTGCATTGCATTTCTCTAGTTTTGTATTGCATTGTATATTCCGCAAACTTTTGTATAAATTTGTATTTCGAAATGACTCGAATGTTTTGTATTTGTGAAAGGGCCCAATATGGCTATTGAAAATTGTATTTATTGGAATTGTTTATGATCGAATGTGGGCCTAATGTGAGTTTTGATTTCCGCATATATGTTTGTGGCTTAAAAAATACCAATTTTTGAATGATTGAGTGCTTTAGCACGCCACCCTCACGGGGCACAGACTCAGATATCACCATCGATATCAAGTTCGGGTCATTGCGGGAGTGGGGTGCTACAATAGGGTTATTTCAATGATTATTAGCCATCATCACATAAGAGTGGCTTGCCCCCACTAATAAGTCACCATAATCAAACTCATTTCTCCTATTTCAAAACAGATTTTAGGAAACTTCCAACCTAAATTACAATTTGACCTCTTCAGAAAATTTGTAGCTCTATGTCTCTAGTTTATTTATAAACAAGAATCATCTTATTTGGAGCTCTACAGGTCAAGAATTCATCAAAATACCAAAGTATGTTCAGTAAAATATCCAATTCATACTCTTCTAACCGATACCCTTACTTTGATTCCATCAATCTTTCTCAGATCAATACCAAAAGCTATAAATTTTTATGAAGAGATAGAAAATGTGTTAGAAATCTATTGGTTCAAAAATCAGGTCATTTGGAGGTCGGATGACAAAGTTATAGCCGACAAAGTCAGAGGTGTTCAGGTTTGAGAAGACCTGCGGGTCACGATCATGACTTTTGAAAATTGTCACGATCATGACTCTTCATTTTTCTTCTACCCAACCTGTTTTGGAAAAATAGACATAACTTTCACTAGATATGTTAGAGTAAGGTCATTCTTAGACCGTTTTGAAGAAGACTTCTAGACATACAACTTCTATGAAGACCTTGAAAAGATATTTTGCCTCTAAAAGGGTCAAAATTTCAAAATAATGTCACTGTCCTATATGTACATCCCATGCAGCATTACTAACTTATAATGATCATATCTCTCAATTCCAAAATCTAAAAATCTCATACTATATATCATTGGAAATCTAGAAAGATAATCTACAACTTCCAAGAAGACAACCATGTCCAATTCAGCCTTGATTAATACAGTTTTTCTCCTAAAGTCACAATACAAATTTGACCCTTATGAAAGCCTTGAAAATTGTCCCAAATTCACTTCCTCTAATGCAACGTCATTCATAACAATTCAACTACCAATTTTTATTTCATTGACTCTCTAATCTCTACTCATTTGATTCGTCACCCACATCCAATTCTCAACATCCACAAAATCCTATCTTTCATTTCCATAACCTCTCACTTATAAGTAACAACAATTCATGTTCAAAGTTCATCATCTAAAGTGGATAACTTCTTCAAGTATATCTAATTTCAACTCACATCATCCATACACAATTCATATTTCATTAACACCAAAAGATAAGAGTTTAAAAAGCTTTAATGGGCCTTTCGTTCCATAATACATCAGTTGGCAAAATCCTAAAATACAACAGATTCTTGAACAAAAAATACTTGAAATGCGACTAAAGCCTTTGTTTACAAAATCAAACTTCAAATACAAAATAAGCAAAATTTGTAGAAATGCCTTTATACTCGATCACTTAATCTATTGCTCATCACCTAAAGATAGGGAAGGCTGGGGGTGACATGGGGGAGAGTTTAAAAACTCGTGGGTAATAAGTTTATAAGGAGAATAAGCAAAATCGTTGAAATGTTCATTTGTCATATAAAAGTCATAATGAATTCATAAAATACATAGTTCTCAAATTCTCAGTCAAATTCACAATTTTAGCTCAAAACTCATAGTTATAATATCATCAGATAAACATAGCATATACATTTAACCATAAATGTAGAACACTCAAATTATGCACCATACTTGACATTTCAAAGATGCAATGCACAAACAAATGGCTCGAGGGTTCCATGGAACGAAATGGAGAAACCGAAGTTTACATCATGAATAAAATGAGTCCTTTTTCTTCGGATCTCATATGCCACAAGCGGACAGCCGGGAGCGAGCTCTTATCAATGTGCATGTGACGAATGAAATGGTTCCACTCTTGCCCAAACAAAATCACATATTCATGCTCAAATCATTTCATCATACTTTCATGTTTTTTCTTCTTTATTGAATATACAAAATGCCATAACATTTTTCAAGGCATAACATAAAATGTTTCAATGCATTTCCATCTTTATTTCGAAATTCATCAATAAAATTCATATACCAAACATATAAAGATTTCTTAATTCATTCAAATAGCAATCATGCAACATTTATAAAGCAATTGAAATCATTTAAAGATCTTGATTCAAAAGAAAACATTAGTGGCTCATAACTTTATTATAAACATGTAACCTACCTTAAATTCCTTGTTTAAAGACTTGCTAAAAAATGCCTCTCCTCTTGCTCCTCTTGCCTTTCTTGAATTCCTTCATCAATGGCAAAGTTTCCATTCAATAGGAATATCAAATTGGGAACCCAAAGAAGCATATACATAAATTGATCCTAGAAAACTTAAACCCATCCAGTTCCTAAGCTTCATGGAAAAGATTACACATGAACTTACCTTGAATCTTCACCAATCAAAGAGTTTCTTGGCTTTAATGAAAGCTCTTCTCTTCCTCTACGTTTTTATCTTCTTAAACGACCTCAAAATCTCTCTCAAAAGCTAAGAAATGATGAATCCTTAGCTTAACTCTTTTCTTTTCTCTCAAACCACCGAAACTCTCTTTTCCTCTCTTCTATTTTCATTTTTCTCTCTTCTCTCCCTCAATTCACGTTTTGTTTCTTCCTTAAAATGCAAAACTATTTTTCTTCTTCCACTTATACCCTTAATGAATATAAAATACCCATTTTGCCCTTCTTTATATGCCTTGTATCTTTTATCCTTAAGTGATCTCCCAAAATGCCCTTCGTGCAATCTTACTACTTTAACACTTTAATTCAATTAACCTATGTCATAAAATTTTACTAACATTAACATAATAATTAACTCCATACATTAAATCCATAAAGATCCCATAATTAATTTAAATCATGCTTATTTATTAAGAAAAAATATCGGGGGGCTAACATTTCTCCCCCTCTTAAAAGAATTTCGTCCTCGAAATTATTACCTGACTGATCAAGAGGCAGGGGTATATCTCCTCATATTGTCAACAATGTCACCTCAAAGTCAAGAATCCAATCACATAGTTGGATACTTTACATCAAACATAATGCATACACTCTCAGTAGCATATTCTAGATTTTATGCTTGTCTCTGTCAAGTATAGGACTCCAATACTCATTTTTGAATCATTACATATTCATTTCTGATTTGTGCTTTCCTTGATCATTCTTAATACCTCAAAAAGACCAATTTCTATCGTTCTTAAAAGGTAAAAATGTTCTAATTACCAAAACTCAATGAAGTACTGGACATGTTTATTGTCACATATGCTTAGGTGTGTATCATCAAAGTCATCCCATTTTGTCCACTGATTTATTTCCGAAAATCACCAATTTATATCTTACACAAATGATACTTTGATCTCCATTAGTCCTAGACAATATTTGTAACATCCCACCCCCTACTGGAAGGGTAGAATAGTAATTTGGCATAGATTGAGGTGGATTGGGAGTAATTAGGAC
>JAOTAX010000007.1:21135966-21153698 GCA_025629825.1 Erythroxylum guanchezii
GCACTTGCAGAATAATGTTCTTTTACAATTATATCTATAGGACATACACAAGAAAAACCAATACAAATACTGTGTGTTCAAAGCGAAATAACTGTGGAGACTTTTCAGGAGAAAAACATGCATCTACAGCAATACAAATACTGTGAAAAATAGAAGAATCTATTAAATAAGTGAAATGCATTGGCCAGTAGGCAATCCCTCGGATATTGATCTGATTTTCACAACCATTGAAAATTGAGAAAGTGGTCTGCACAGGCACTATGATGGAAGCATACGGAAACAAACAGATTTGGTTCAGTACCTCCTTGGACAAAGCTTCGATATCCACTGATGAATCAGCCCCACCTACTCCAGTGCATCCTTTCCCTTGTTTTGGACCTATAAGGATCCATTAAATAGAAAGGAGCAAGTTTAAGAGCGAGCAGAAGAAAATTCAAGCATGAACAAGAAAATGCCTACTGACCAGATGATTTATACAGGCCAACCGAGTCACTACCAGCAGAGTTATGGATATTGTTTGCTTGCAATGACTTTGAGGTCTTTAGAGAACCTCTATAACTACGGTCTTTTCCTCCCTTACATCTTCTTTCCACAGGATTATAATTCCTAATTCAAATAATCAATGTGTTTGTGAAAAATGTTAACACAACGGCAACCATATCAAACAGAAACGTAAAGTGGAAAATAACAGAAGAGACAGTATAATACTCATTCATGACGCCACCATTTACAGAATCACAGTATCGCTTAAGCCATTGTAAGAACTCCAAGTTGTCCAAAGGCCGACCTTTAACAAGTCTGTTGACTTCAACATGCTGCCACATAACCATGGGCTGTAATGTGAATGCAGCTAAAACATTGAATTGTAAAAAATATAGAACAGAAAAACAGCTCCCTATAATTTTGGGAACCTTAAAAGAGTCTTAGCTAAGCAATACTCAGTTGTTCCAATGAACAGTCATTTTTGGTTTCACCCACAATCACATGACGAATATATTTAACATGGGGAAAAAAAAAGATGACATTTGATAAATAATACCAGACTAGGAGGATCATATTTTGATTCCAGGCTGTAGAATATATCCAAAAAAAGAAAATAAAGCCTTGACACCGAATTTGGGCAAACAATCACTAGTTCAGGTCTCTGGATGTCAAGTTACAAAGGCTGGCAATAAATTGAAAAGACTAAATGCAAAATGTAAGATAAAGAGGTATTAGATGGGGCAAATCATATTCAAAATGCAGCAAAGGACGGAGATTACACTCTCCTGGGATATATGTCAGAAAGTTCGTGTCGATAATCCATCCAGGAGTCCAAGGTTCAAACAAATATGGAGATGCAGGAATACCCCATCATTAAATTCATTAATCATGCACCATGAGACATACTCAAGTTACAATATGAAATACCTTTTCAATTTTCAACTTGTTAAAGACGTCCTGCAGAATCTTATAATTTTGGATCATATCATACTCAATCTTTGCATCAAAATTAACCCTACAATAGATTAAACTGAAATGTGAGGAAAGTCATTAAAAAACATATAGTTGAGAGAACAATGAACTTGATTTGAATAGAGAAAAATGTGGCAAAATTTTGCAACCTTATGCATGGGAACAACGCCTGGATAGGTCATATCCATCATCTGGCATTGCACAGCACCTGATGCAGCCTAGTATAGTAATTGAAAAGGCAAACATCAAAGAGAGAATTATATGCTGAAATATGAAAAGTAGAAGCATAATTAGATGCTAAGTCAATTCTCAGATACGGAGAACACTCTTATACTTCATGTTTCTTAATTCTATAAATCTAACATATTTATGACAGTGCATGACGAATTGGTTGCTGTAAGAAAATCTGAGATATTTTCTACAGCGTTTTACTACAAACGTGGTCACTGAAGAAACTCAGTTTACGATCAAAACTAGTAAGCAAAAGCATCAAGCAGAATGGCGGCTGATATTTGCAACAGAAAACCAAGACCATGTATTGCTAAAATTAAATTAAATCTATCCCGTTCACTATGTACCTTAACCAACCTAAATTTACCATCAAGCAAACCCATTTCAACCAAGAGCTATGTAGATGATAGTTTTTTTTTTTTTAAACAATATGTTTCCAAAGTGTGGATATTGATTTATTTCCCATAATCTGACCGTCAAAGCAGTACCCTGTAAGCTTTTGATGTCCACGTGCAGCAAGCTTTTGTTTAGAGAAGGAGAAAAGATCAAAAACGTTTTTAATAAAACAAACCAATTTGGATTAAAAAAAGGTAATCTAAATGAAATTAGAACGACGTAGATAGCTTTAGCAATCCATTTCATTCGTGGAACAAAATGTAAGAGTAGATAAAAAGCAATTTCAAGAGCTGGGTAACGCCTAAAAACGAAAACCCATTACCAATTAAGTTGAAATTACTTATAAACCGAGAAAAGCCATGAAGGGGATTCATCAAACCAAACTGAAACCGGCCGCTGATACTCAGTGGCCTTAAGACTCGATTCAACATAATAAGAATTGAAAACAAAACATGGGAAATGAACAAAAGAAAGTTAAAGAACACCTCTTCAATACGAGAGAGGCTGAGTTGAAGCCTGTTGTTGATCCAAGTTAAAATCTCATTCCTTCCAACAAAGTACGCACTGTCCATCATCCCAATATTTGACGCCATCTCCTATTTCCTTGGCTCTCTTCACAGTCACGCCCCCAAAAAGCAACCAAAAAAAAAACGAAACCCAGAATGGCCAAACCAAAAAACACCCAAAAGGAACACGATTGAGATAGAGAAGACAATAAGATGAGAATGTAGGTAATTTTGGAGATTAAACCGCGAAAAGAGGAGCGTGGTTTATAGATATTTAGAAAGAGAGAAAAGGGTATGAAATTAGAGGAGAGTGTGAAACTGAAAATACAGAAATTAATGGCGACAGAAAGAAACGAGAGAGAAACCGAAAGAAATGAAAAGGGGATAAATGGAGCGAACCAAGCGATGAAATATAAAGGAAAGGGTGGGTTGGATTCGCCGGAGTTTGGCAGAGGATCTTTTGATTTTCAAATTTACTTTAACGTAAATTTTATATCAACAATTGGCATTAACATAAATAAATAACAAGAGATCTCATGGGATTGCAGAAAGAGAGCAGTTTTTAGTAACATAAATGACATATTTAGTATGAGCTTAAATGGGGTTATTTGCAGTGGGATGATGCTATGCTGCCATTTGCTTTCTTAGGTGGTATTTTGTAAAAGAAAAGGACAAGGGGACAGAAATGGCAAGTGGGGTTTAATTTTAAGGATTCCTTTTCTCGAATGAGAATCATATTTTGGAATTTGGATAAATGTATGCCGAGCCTGCTTTGGTAGGAATCGATTCACGTGTGTTAGTTTGTGTCTTTCTTCGTCCATCCATTCATCGTCCACATTTAACCAATGAATGGATGGAGAGACTAAAAGAGTTAGCATAGCACACGAAAATAGAACAACGATTTTATGCCCGCTTTACTGTGTGCTTCTCCAAATGCTGCATTTGGCACTTTTGTTTAGTCTGCAGCAGCAATGGTAATCTATTTTCATTTGTATATGTAAACTATAAATAACATGATTTGTCTCGTTCTTATGAACAAAAAACAAAATACAAGAAATTTTATTCTAACATTAAATTACATAAAAATAAAAAAAAAATGAATCAAATTGTCGACACCCACTAAAGGAAAGTGTATAGTAAAAGGTTTAAAGCCTTCTAAGACATGCATATACGTTCAGTTGATGGTTTTCTATTAAACTTGAGCACAAGACAGGTCCGACTAAGCCATCCCCTTTTGTCAAATAAATTGCAACAGCTACATATTATATACTATACGTAGATAGTTTCTTAGAATCTGCTATTTGAGATAACATTGTAACTACCAATACAAGGGCAACGAGGTAGAAGGTATTATCACTTTTAGGTCTTTCGCAATAGGAAGTGACGTACTTTCTTAAATATCAATTTCAGGCTACATCAAAGTAGCCTCCCACGGTTGCTTTTAGTTTTAGAGATGAATATGCTTGTAGTAATCCACCAAATAGATTTACGTGTTGGAAAACAATGAGGACGATGTGATCCTTGATTGGATTAAGGTACTAAAGTTAGTTATGCCCTCATTTCAGGATGAATTATCCATAAAATAATGTTTATACTAAATTTTCATTATGATATCCAAATTAGTAATATGTAATGCAATCATATTTTAATTCCTCAGTACAACTTCTATAAATTAATAATGTTAGAAAATTTATAATCTAAAAGATAAATTTAATATCAAAATAAGTTGATAAATATTTAATAACATATTATGTTTAAATTTTTAATTTCATAAATTATTTTAATAATTATAATATAATAAAACAATAATAATTTTTATGGATAAGAAGCTGTAGAAATGCCAGGCGGCAAAAGTTATAGGCTGTAGATTGCAACTTTGTACCATTTAATGTCTCCATAATGTTGCGGTTGTCATGTCTTCTATTGAAGACGACAGACGAGACGAGGCATACCCTCCAAAAATGCACGCGAAAAATTACCGTCCTTGGACATTGTGTACGTTGGATAAGTCAAAATCGTGACGTATTCCGCAGTAAATATTACATAGAATCTGATTGCCAGGAAAGGAAATGCCTACCTAACCTAAACTCCACAAACGATAAGAGATTTATGATATTGACTATGACTACTTGCTTCGAGTGTGATTACCTTCAATTTAATCCAGACAATATGAAGAATGAGTTGCAAAATTTAGAAACTGGTGAATCGAATCCTCTTTTTAAGCTTTAAGCCCTCGAACTTAGTAGCATGGATGTACCAATGCCATTCCAAGCGAAGGATGATTGCTCGTGTAAAGTCTGCTATCAATTATTGGGGTTAAGAGTAGTGGTTGGGAGAATAATATGCTCCTATTGTTTCTTCTCTCCAAGTCTTTACGCACAAGTTGAGACCAAGGGCGAAAAATGGTACAATAATCTCTAGGATTGCATTGGTTCACAATATCTAATACAGAACCACATTGTAAAAATTGAAAAAAGACAATATCTGTCTCTAACCTAACCCTAATGTACCCACCCCTCCTCCCTTCCCCTCTCTTCAACTCACTCTCAGAACAACCTTCCTTCCATCTCCGTTGTCGTGTTTGCTACGTCACGTTGTTGCCTCGACCATCGCTAGCTCACCCAGATTTGTCCTCCCTCCATCGATAGCTCCCTAAGATTTCCTGTTGTCTCCAGCTCCAGCCTATAAGCCTCCAACTTTGTCATCGTCGCCATCTCTAGCCATTTTGTCACACGGTCCAACTCCGCCACTGCTAGCTCCGTCGCCAGCTCCCAGATTCGTCGCTGGCTCCATCACCTGAGTTGTTTTCTGTACAAAATTATCGATGCAATCAGTAATTTTATGCAGTTGGGAATTATATGATTGGCCAATGTTGTTTAGGTTTTTGTGGAATTTGAAAATTTATGAACTTTGGAATTACATTATGAATTCATTATTTGTTTGAATTTTAAAATTCATTCATGTTCAAATTCATGTTTTAAAAAATTAAAAATCTTAATTATTTGAGTCCTTTTGGAATGCCATATGAATTAAAAAATAATTTACAAACTCATTGCTTTATATCATGTAATTGGTCTCATATATATAATATTTACAAATTCATGGAATACTTCACTTACTATATTTAATTGTCCAAATTTTGGAAAATAGTGGTGGAGTTATTGCCTTTACTCCAAATTAAATCATAAAATCTTGCAATAAAACAAATATAATATAAGAAAATAGAAGTCAATCCACGAGTAATTCTATTTTGTTAATCATTACAAAAGAAAATATTGAATAAAATTGGGGAAGGGATTCTAATAATATGAAATTTAGTTACAAAATAAAATGAGAATTATTAATAAAATGAACCTTGGTTTACGATTGCTTATATTTTTGGAATATTATTTCATCAATCATATATTCAATGTGGTAATAAATATTTGTCATCGGTGCAAAAATAATTATTTCATAAATCATATATTTGATATGATATTAAATATTCATTGTTCCTTCCTTAGTTAATTGAAAACTTATAATTTAATCAACTCTTATTATTAAACAACCTTATATACGATCCAAAATTTAATCAAACAATAGCTTTACGAAAAGAAAGACCATCAAAACAAGATAAAACAACATTTGTGATTGCATTTAATTTAATTGAACGTTTTTCCTAAATATAATAATTTCTAATGCACCATATTAAAACTTCTAAGTGTTACAAAAGCTCAAAAAGGCAATCCTATATATGAATAATTGAAATACTTCACATTAAGACCCAATTGCCTCCCATTCTTCAAAGTTCTAAAAAGACTCCACTTCCCTCAACCAAGCTAAAGAAAATTAGTTAATAATTGTCATAACTGCTGCTAACACCTAATTAAAAAAAAAAACTCTAAAGTCTACTCAGGAGGGGAGAGATGACTTTGTGACAAGTTGATATTTTTAGCTAAAACTTTGATGATTTGCTCCTTAATTAATTTTGGCTCTATATATAACCATTTCAATTTTAAATGAAAATATTTTTGTTGTGATTCCTTGGATCCTACAAATCATAACTTCATTGATTTCTACCAATATTTGGCCAAGATAGGATTTTAAAAACTTTAAACATGTTTTCTCTTGCAAATTAGAAGTTTGAAAATTGCAATTTCTATTAAACAAGCCCATGCCTAAGATCATGCTAAAATGTTTTTTCAGATTTCACTTTGATTCCAATAATCTAATCCAAATCTACTAGCAAAATGTTTGTCAGTCTAAAGCTTCTTAATTCTCCTTTGATTAATGGTGATATTGCTCCTTTTATTTCAAACTTCTAAATTTAAATTAAGGACCAATTCTTTTTCTTATAAAAATATTGAGTTTGAACATATTAAGATAAGATTATGGAGGATTTGTATGATAAAAATTAGGCAAAATTATGACATATCAAAGTCTTCGACACCTAATATTTGTTTATCCTATGCAAACAAAAAATTAACAAAATAAGATAGCCAAATAGTTTTTACCAAACCACTTCTCATGAGATTAAACCATGCATAATCCTTAACACTTAAACTGAAAAAGAGTTACGCATTGACACACTTTAAAGTTGATCTTTACCATAAAATATGAATAAAGACGATTAATGGCAGTCTCAATTAAAAGCATGCATAAAGACTTGGTTAATTTCCTTTCGATGTTCCCTCTTTCACATAAGTGTTTAGGCTCAATGTTTACTCTCAAACTCTTGTCACAAGGAATAAACTACTATAAACTTGCACATACATTAAATACCTCTCACCATGAACACATGAAGACATGAATTAAAAAGACTTTTATTAAATTGTTTGTAATGGATCTTGTGTTAAGGGTTGGAAAGAGCAAATTATAGGCTAGAAATCATACAAATTTAATAAGACATTCAAAATGTAGGGACTAAGAATAAAATGTGACCAAGTTCTAACCTGTTAATGTAAATATACTATGGTTGCAATTATTCGCTTCTTGATTTTTTTACTAAGAAAATAAACCACAATAGGTAACCATCATATGAAAATAAATTAAATACAAAATGAGTAGCTTAGAAACAAAATTTAAAGTAAAATTACTCACTTTCCCCAAATAACTTTAAAATACGTTATCAAGATGTGTAGTTAAGTGATAAGATATATGATAGGTTAAGTTTGTGATATGGGTGGATTTTAAAATTGGCTCAAAGTGGCTAAACTAGGGACCAATAATTAAAAAACTAAACTAGTTCGACCGGTTTAACGATAAAAATCTTGAATTAGTCAATTTTTTATATGATTTATCTTAATAAACTTGTTTAATTAAAAATCAGTTGGTTTATTAATTAATCGATTGATTTTCATAAACTAGCTAGTTTTATAAATTAGAATAAACCAATTGATTTTCATTTCATAATCTTATTCTTCAATTAAACTTTGACTTCTTCGATTGGTAAGGATAGCCTCCTTTTTCAATCTTATTTCAAATTCTTCAATTTTATTAAATCTTTATTATATATTAGTTTTATAACGATCTAATATCGGTTGAATCTTTTTAAACTCAAACTTCTTGTCTTACTAGTTTAATTTTTGGTTTGATTTTTAAAACATTGCTAAGGATAATTAAGTAAGGTAACCTTTAAAGTTAAATGCCTAAAACAAGGAAGGCCATTATCATATTCAATCTCTCGTGCAATCATAGCAATTCAAGTTGGTTTAATACAAGTTCTAAAGGTATCCAAATGACAGAGAATCATACACTAAAAAACTAGATAGACATAAGATGTTTCTATCATTTAAGGCTCAAATGTTCACAGGTTTCAAACAAATTCATCTAATCCTCATGCAATACTTCATCAATCAATTAGCCTTCATTTTAGTCAATTTTAGTCTCAATTTGCACATGTACAATTCAATTGATTCAAAATAGTTTAGCAAAAATATCTTTGACACATCTTATTTAATCAATTGCCAAAAGTATCAGATAAAAACAAGAAATTGAAATAATGTGTTCAAACAACCTACAGCTAAAAAATGCCATAAAATAGAACAAGAGAGATATCTTTGCCCCTACACCTATTTAAAATAATGTCCACAATGTTTAACATTAAAGCACAAAAATAGGAAGTGAAAAAAGGAAGAAGAAGAAATTACCTTATTTTTCTGTGTTTTGGGCAGTAACGAAGAACAACAAACCTATGTAGAAGGTAGAAAAAGGGGCTCTGGTCTAAGAAGAAAGTCATCAGCAATACAATTTGATCTTAATCATATTTAATCGAGTTATAATAGTCTGTTGAGTTGAGGAAGAGGAAGGGATATGTTCTTATTAGTTAGTAACTGGTCGTTTTGCGTCTGAAGGTCTATTGCATTGGAATATCTTAAAAGACTTGTCTGTTAGACCAAATGGAACAAAATTGAAACTGTCGTTAGATTGTTATGAGATGATCCCCATCTTGGATAAACAAATTAAATCCAAGGGTTCCATCTCACAGGTAATGTATATAATAGTGTTAAAAAATTAGTTAAATCTAAATTAACAACCATCTGAGTGATGTAAGAATGTAAGATTAAAGGTTTAATTTTCTTTTGAATCACAGAACAAAATTTCATAATCAACTAATAACCTAAGTTCACTATAATATTTTGTTCCACACACCATAGAAAATAGAATTTGAATTTAACTAAAGTCTATGCACTATCTCTTTGTCTTAAAAAGTTATAAGCTAAGAGACATTATAAATATTTAAATACAAGTTTCTTTAAGTACAAACTTTTTAAAGAACTAGGGTTATATGATGCAGAGTCAACAAACTATTCATTCCATAATTCAACAAGTTGAAAATCATAAGAGTAATCACATTTTGAATTTATGAACAATTCCTTCTTAGCATCCACATTTTTTATAAAACCCATCCTAATATTGAATTCAACAATTGAAAAGGAAAACTCCTTTCCCATCATTCTGAATTCAACAATCCCTTTTGTAAACAAATTAATGTCAGGCTTAGAATTAAATTGAAAGGTTATGGAAAACTCATGTGTCAGTTCAATAAAAGCATGTAATTGTGCATTGACATAGGTATGTCATCCCATATGATCTACCAAAGCCTTAAACTCTTCTCTAATATTCAATTCTTCTAAGATATGGATATTAATATACTTATAGGAATATATTTTTTGTTTGTAAAGTTCTTCATACCTTTTCATATCTTGTTCATCATGGAAGGTATTTAAACCTTTGATTTTGAGCCTTAGTCTACTATCCATCTCCACTTTCTTCTCTTTTGTGTTATGAACCTTAACGAGGGACCTCCATGTTATTGTTCTGTTGGGGGATAATCAACTGAAAAACGGGTTAGAGATATAAAAGGCATTGAGGGATAGAGGCTAACATTTTGTTCATACAACATCTGCATTTTTAGATATGTTGATTCCTAAGGTGGTTCTTCATAGGTCTCTAGAACCACTCTCTTAACCTGTGATTTTATTCTTCCTATGACTACCTTGAATCTGCACTAAATTGAGAAGTTAGATGATGCTTTTAGTGTTAAACAGATTGACTAGGACTAATGGATGATGATTGGACCAAAGAAAGATGTTTTGATGGTGATTTGGGTGTGGTAACTTATGGAATGATGATCCTTGCATTTACTTATGTTGGTGTTGTGGGTAGTTAGATGCTTTTAGTTAATGTTGTTGGAAGGTGGCACTATAATTGTGTGATTTCTAGGTGGTGCTACGATTGATATATATTGGGTGGGTGACATTTCATTGAAATAATGGGATATTATTTTTTTATATCAAACACGATCATTTACATGGTTTTTTTAGATTGTGTCCCTTAATTTTACCTTAATAATCATGAATTCACAATATTATAAACATTTACATGCTTTAGTGGACACGACCATGTCCTATTCTACATAGGCATGTCTAGTCTTCACACAGGCGTGTCTAGGCAAAAACATCATCCTTTAATCTCCACACAACTTTAGATAGTTATATGCTCCAGTGTACACGAGTGTGTCTAAACACAGACGTGCATGTTTGGTCTCCAAGTGGTGGTGTCTGATCCAAATGCCATTCTTCAATCTCTAAACGATTACAAAGACTTGCATGCTCCAAAGGATATGGTCCTGACCAGTGCCTACATAATTGTATCCAATTCTATGTGAACATGTCTGTCAAAAATAACTCTAAGTCCTTATTTTCTTCCTTGATTCTACCCAATTTTTGCTCTTTTGATTCCTTAAGACAATTAAGACTTAAAAAATCTAAACGTGAATTAAATTAAAAAAAATAAAATAGACTTAGGGTGCCTCCTAATAATGCTTTTATTTAACATTGTTAGCTCGATAGTGTTGTCACTCATTTTGCTTAAATTAGGTCCACCAATTGAATTTCTTTACCCTTGCTACCTACATTTTATCAAGAAAAGGTTTAAGTCAATGATCATTTACCTTGAATATCTTAGAAGTTGCTAGGTCCTAAATTTCCACTACACCAAGAGGAAAAACTTGGGTAACAATAAAAGTACCTACTCATTGAGATCGTAATTTTCTTAGAAAAAGTTTCATCTTATAATGATATAAAAGCACCTTTTAACCAACTGAAAATTCCTTCCTAGAAACAAATTTATCATGTAAGAATTTTTTTTCTCTTTATATATTTTTGCATTTTTATAGGAATTATTATATATTTTCTTAAGTTCATGAAACTGCAATTTTCTATGGTTACCATTTTGAATTAAGTTCATATCACATTGATTCACTGCCCAAAATACTCTATGTTCTATTTCAACATGGAGGTGCCAAGGCTTACCAAAAATCAATCTATATGGTGATATACCAATTGAAGTTTTTTATGTAGCTCGATATGCCCATAATGCATTATCCAGCCATAAAACTTCAATCTTTTCTTATTTGACTCGCTATTTTCCTGATGATGAGTTTAATTTTTTGATTGGAAATTTGTTCTTGCCCATTTATTTGTGGATGGTACGGGGTGGCCACTTTGTGTATTACACCATAGTTTTGAGTAATGACTCCATTGTTCTTACATAAATGAGTCCTTTAATAATTGATCAAAGCTCTTGGAACACCGTACTTGTTAAAAATGTAAGTTATGAAGAAACTTGCAATTTCCTTATAATCATTAGTCTATGTAGCCTTTGCTTCCAGCCATTTTGACAAGTAATCAATAGGAAATTTTTTTTTACAAAGGATGAAGGAAAAGGTTAAATCCTATACCTCATACATAAAAAATTCACAAAATAATATTGGAGTTTGGGGCATCTCATTCCTTTTGGTAACATTATCTGTCCTTTGTCACTATTCACATGACTTACAAAATAAGTATGCATCTAAGAAAAAAAGTTGGCCTAAAGAAACCATATTCTAGAATCTTTCTTGTTTTCCTCTTGGCACCAAAATGTCCACTGTATGCATTAGAATAACATAAGGTTAAGATAAAAGAAAATTCATTTTCAGGCATGCATTTTTTATTAATTGATCAGCACAATGTTTCCATAAGTGTGGGTCATCCCATAAATAGTATTTAACAATAGCTCTAAGCTTGTTCTTTGTGCCTTAAAACCATGTGCAAGAAATATGTTAGAGGCTAAGAAATTAATAATGTGATCATACCAAGCAACTTTGATCTAGTTGAAAATAATTGTTCTTTCGAAATTTCTTCTTTCAACATTGTGTTTGATTCAATGTGAGGTAGATGACTTAAATGATTTGTCACTTTATTTTCAATCTCAACCTTATCTTCTATTTCCAAATCAAATTCATTCAATAAAAGGATCCACCTCATTAACCTTGGTTTTGTTGCTTTCCTTATCATTATGTACCTAAGTGTTGCATGACCTTGGTACCCAACAAGCATAAGCGAAATTTCTCGAGTGCAAAAACTACAAGCGAAATTTCTCGAGTGCAAAAACTATTGCCAATAGTCCTTTTTCTGTAATGGAGTAGTTTCTTTGGGCTTCATTCAGCGTCATAAACACATAATATCATATAAGGCTACTCCAAAAGCATAATCACATGCATTACACATCAGTTCAAATAGTAAGTTCTAACAAAGTGGCTAGATTATTGGTGCAAAAGTTAAAAGTGATTTTAGTTTTTTCAAATGAGCCTTACTCTCCTCATTAAACTCAAAGCTGAATTTTTTCTATAGTAGTCATAAAAGGGATACAATGTGTGAAAATTCCTTTATAAAATGCCTATAAAAACCTATATGTAAAAGAAAAGAATGAAGTCCATATAAATTTGCATGGTAAGGTAGAGATTGAATAATATCAAATTCTGCTTTGTCTATCTCTATTCCCCTAGTAGAAATTATATGGCCTAACAAAATTCTAAGATTTACCACAAAGTGACATTTTATAAAAATTAATACCAAGTTTATTTCAATACAACGTTACAAAACTAATGTCAAATTATGCAAGCAATCATTAAATGAACTTCCATGCACAATAAAGTCATCCATGAAGATTTCAATAATGTGTTCCTCATAGTTAGAGAAAATGCAAACCAAACAACACTGGAAGGTTGTTGGCGTGTTACATACTCCAAAAGGCATGCATCTATATACAAAGGTACCGACTGGATAAGTAAATGCTATCTTTTCCTAGTCTTTTGGTACAATAGCTATTTGAAATACACTGAAAACCCACATAAAAAGTAGCGTAAATCACAACTGGCTAACCTTTCTAGTATTTGACTGGTGAAAGTTAAAGGAAAAGGGTCTTTTTGGGTGACAAATTTTAACTTTTTGTAATTGATGTAAACATGTCATCTATTATGTACTTGGGTAGAAATCAACTCTCTATGTTGATCTTCCATAACTATTGTTCCAGTTTTCTTTGATACGACCTGAACTATACTTACCCAATTACTATCTGAAATTGGATATATTACTCTCGCCTAAAGTAATATGATAATTTCTTTTTAACAACTTCCATCATTGGTTGATTTAACCTCCTTTGGTTCTACCTAATTGACTTTACTCCTTCTTCAACCAAGATGCATTGCATACATATAGATGGACTATCCCTTTAATATCTACAATAGTTCATCCTATTACTATTTTGAATTTTTTAAAAAGCTACGCTAGTTTCTCCTTTTGTTCAAAGGCCAACTTGCTTGAGATTATCACTGGCAAAGTGTCTTCCTCTCTAAGGAATACATATTTTAAGTGTTCTGACAGTGGTTTTATCTCCATTTTTAGGGCTTTGGCAATTGAAGCGATGAGTTAGTCATTAGGCGTGGGCATACCTAACTTCATGTATTATACTATTGGTTTCATCTCCTTGAAGTTGTTCAATACAGCTATACACTCATGCAGTTAAAGATTAAGGAAAATATCAATATCTTCCTTGTCAAAAAGGCTTTTCCCTTATAACTATTTCTAGCTTATCCTTCCCATCAAGTTCAAACTAGTTTTGTGCTAATAAGTCTAAAACGTCAACTACAAAAATAGAAAAATCATCATCAGGATACTTCATTATATCATATATATTAAGTTAAACAGTGTTCTTACCAAATTTTATAGTCAAAGTACCATTGTAGACATTGATTGTTTTGGTCATTTTTAAAAATGGTTTTCCTAACAAAATCAGTGTTGTTGGTTCATCATTTTCTATATCCAAAACATAGAAGTTAGCAGGAAAATTTAATTTATCATTAACATGCACAAGAACATCCTCCACTAACCCCTTGGTATATGCATTAGACTTGTTTGCTAACTAAATAACCACTTTTATCTTTTCTAGTGGTCTTAAACTTAGTGCTGAATAAACATAATATGGCATGATTTTAATGGATGACCCTAAATCTAACATAGCATTCTTTATCTTAATATTGTCAATAGTACAAGGGATGAGAAATATACTTTGGTTTTTGCACTTCTCTTGCAAATTGTTTTGAAATATTGTTGAAACATTTTGATTAAATTTAATTTTTAAAATTCTTTTTAGCTTTTTTGTTGTGCTTTTTTTTCAAAAATTTTGCATACCTTAACATTTGCTTTATGAAATTAATTAAAGGTATAATGACCTTGCATTTTCAGAAAGTTTCATAAAGATCTTAATTTCTTTCAATTTTTTATCATCTTTCAGAGCTTATAGAAATGGAGGTTCAAGCTTAAAATTGTTCATTAGATGAAACTTACCTTACTTTGGTTCTTGATAAGTCGAATTAGGTGTTAAACTTTGATTTTTTAGCTCCATTTTGGCCTTTCTTGGTGCAGATTACACCTCAAGTTTTGGCTCTAACTCCTTATCGTTTCTTAATACCATAACACTTACACTTTCTCTTGGATTTACCACTATTTAAGAGGGAAGTTTATTGTTGTTTTAGTTCTCCAAATGACAAATGTTAGTGGCCATTTTCCTTACTTGAGTCTCTAAGTTTCCAATACATAACTGAGTTTTTAGTTAAAATTTTTATGTGTCTTGTTGAAATTTCAAAGTATTAGTAGCCAAAATTTTAATTATGTCATCAAGAGACATACCTGAATCAGATATTTGAGCATGTAATGACTACCTCGAAGAATGGGGTGGCTTGTATTGTTGAAAATGAGTTGTAGGTTGATTAATGGTGTGTTACCATATCAAAAAAATTGGATGGTCTCTCTAACCAGATATGTGTTGAAATATAGATTGTATTGACATTGAGGTTGTCTTGTAAAACCTCCTGTTACATTTTTCTTGTTCTATTGAATCTTCTTATAAGGTTAGACATATCATTTGGATGTTTTACTACTGAGTATACTCTACAAGCCTTTGCAATTTCTATTTTTCTTACAACCATTTGATGAATAGGTGCAGTAAGATCATCCATTTGTTTTTCAAGAGAAGAAATGTTTACCTTATTAACTCGTCGAGTTAGGTGGTCTATAATGACATTAAACTGTTAGGAATTGGAAGCCATATTAGTGATCAATGTGCATGCCTCATTCAATGTTTTGTCAACAAGTGCTTATCCATTAACATCATTGATAATACTCCTTTTAGTTGGTAAAAGTCCTTCGTAAAAATATTGAATCATGAATTGTTTGCTAATTTGGTAATATGGACAACTGATGCACAACTTTCTAAAATGCTCCCAATACTTGTACAATGACTCTCAAATACGTCGTTAAATGCCATAAATCTCCTTCCGCATGCTTGTGTCCTTAGAAGCTGGAAAGAAATTTTCTAAAACTTCTTCATTTTGTTCCATGTAGTAATACTAGTTAGTTGTAAGTAATATAACTAATCTTAGGCATTATCTTCCAAAGAGAATAATAAAGCTCTTAATTTGATTTGATCTTCAGTAATGCCATTAGGCTTCATTCTTGTACATACGACATGAAACTTTTGAAGATGCTTGTATGGATCCTCATCTACAGTACCAAGAAAAGTTAGCAACAAATGAATTAAATTAGATTTTAATTCAAAAGTAGCAATTGAATCAAAATTAGGAAAAGTTATGCAATGAGGTTGTTGGTTCCAATTTGGTATAATGAGTTCTTATAGTGTTCAGATATTCGCCACAGTTTTTGTCATTTTACCAATTGTAGTGTTGCACTTTTTTTGAATCTTTGTTTCTTTCCTTAGCTTTTTTGCAGTCTTTTTGATATCTGAATTATGTTGTAAATTAACTTGTTTCAAAGATCTCGTAACAAATATACAAACTTAGGATTTCCCATCAATGACACTAAAATTAGCTATCGCTTGCACTCCAAATTAATTCTCAATTTCCTATAATAGAAAAATATAATATAGGAAAGTAGGAGTCCATCTCACGAGAAATTCTAGTTTGTTAATCTTTATAAAAGAAAAATATTCAGTAAAATGGAAGGTTATGATAGTATAAAATTTATTGACAAAGAAACTAATAAAATGAGAATTATTCATAAAACAAACCTTGGTTTACAGTTACTTCCACCTTTGGAACTATGATTAATCATCAGTCCCAAAATAGTTATTTCGTCAATTACATATTCTATATAGTACTAAATATCTATTGTTCCTTAGGATTAGTTAACAAAAAACACATAATTCAATTAACTCTTATTATTTAGCAACCTTAGATATGATCTAAAATGTAATTAAACAATTACTTTAAGAAAAGAAAGACCATCAAAACAAGATAACACAACATTCGTGGTTGCCTTTAATCTAGTTAAATGCTTTTCTTGAAAGTAATAATTTCTAATGCAGTAAATTAAAACTTCTAGTTACTACAAATGATTAAAAGAATTGAATTTTTATATATTCAGACAATAATATAGCAAATTAATTAATAAACTAATTGCACATATTAGAAATCAATCGAAAATAATCATAATAAAGCATGGAAAAGCAATCCATTATATGAATAATTGAAATACTTCACATTAAGACCTAATTGCCTCTCAATCTTCAAAGTTCCAAAAGACTTATACTTCCTTTAACCAAGCTAATGAAAATTAGCCAATAATGGCCATAACCATTACTAACGTGTAATGAAGATAAAACTACTCTAACATCTACTAAGAAGGGGAGTGATGAATTTGTAAGAAGCTGTAATTTTGATGATTTGTTCCTACACATTGGCTGTTTAATAGCCACTTTAATCTATGTGAAAATCTTTTTATTGTGATTCCTTAGAACCCACAAATCATAACTTCATTGATTTCCATCCAAATTTGGCCAAGATAAGATTACAAAAACTTTAAACATGTTTTTCTCTTACATATTCGAAGTTTAAAAGTTACATTTTCTATTAAATATGACTATGCCTAAGATCACATCAGACTCTTTTTTTTAGATTTTACTTTGATTTCAATAATTTGATATAAATCTGTAAAATAAATAGTTTTAACAACCTCAATCTTCTTGATTCCCCATTAATAAATGGTGATATTGCTCCTTTATATCAAACTTTCAAATTTGAATTAAGAACCAATGATTTTATTATAAAATATTGATTTTGAATATAGTATGATAAGATTATGGGGGATTTGAACGCTTAAAATTACACAAAATTATGAAACATCAATAAAAGTATACAATTTTAATGATTTTAAGCTTTTGTATACTGTTGGACCCCGAACCTTTTTGTAAACTAGGACTGTTAAATGAGAAATTATTGGCGATTATTCATGTGTAGAAAAGAGGAGAATCCTTGAATTTGAA
>JAOTAX010000007.1:21153798-21168479 GCA_025629825.1 Erythroxylum guanchezii
ATATGATAATGAAATGTGAATTTGTGTATGGATGATGAGTTGACGAACTTTGAATATGAGTTGTTGTTATATATATATAAGTGAGATAATATGGAAAGGAAAGATAGGAATGTCATGAAGCATGAGATGTTGTTAAATATGAAGGGTCATATAGAGTGAGGTTGAGAGTTGAAGAATTCCAATAGGTAGTTGAATGGTTATGTTCATAATAATCCAAGTTTGTATAAGGCAAAATTGTAAGTTTTTGCATGAGGGTTAATGTGTATGTTGATTTCCAAAGAAAAACTGTATCGATTTAAATTGAATTGGACCAAGTTTCCTTCATGAAAGTTGTAGTTCGTCTTTATAGCTTTCCAACGCTATAAAGTATGTAATTTTTCGATATCGGAGTTGAGAGTTATGCTCATTACAAGTTAGGATATCGTATAGGACAAAATTCCCAAACCATTTGAGTTTATGAAGTGATATCGGACTCAAAAGAGTTGATTTTGGCAAGTTTATGAGTATAGGGGAAGTTAGGATAGATTTAGGACCCTGTGTTTTTCTGGGCGCAGGGACACTGTTACACCTGAAGGTTACACGGCCTGACCGTGTTGGATCACACGATCCGTGTGTTTTGACCCAGAAAACGACAGAATTTCAAGTTTTGGTCTTCATGAAAGTTGTAGCCCTAGATGTCTACTTTCTAACCGTCTAAAAACAAAGTCAATCCGACATCTATAGAGAGAGTTATGGCATTTGTGCCAAAGTATGTTCAATAGGAGTAAAGTCATGAACATGTTGGATTCGTTTGGCCATAACTCCTTTGTCCGACCTCCGATTGAGATGATTCTTGAAGCGTTAGATTCCTAACATGTTTGTCTACATCTCCATAAAAATTGATAGCCTTTGGAGTTAAATTAAAGAAGTTTGATTGATTGAAAGTGAGGGGTCAGTTGGGAGAGCATGATTAGGCTATGAATATATTTTGGATTTTTAAGCATATCTTGAGCTATAGAGCTCCGTTTGAGGTGGTTCTTGTTTCTAAATGAACTAGAGACTAAGGGTTACCATTTGGAAGAAGTCAATTGTGATTCTTGTGATTTCTCTGTGTGCGCTCGCCTTTGCGGCTTGAGGTGTTATGTGAACAATGTGAACCGTTGATGGCTAATGAGGGTACTTTGAAGTAACCCTAACAAGGAAACCCGTTTAGGCTTTTGAGGGTTAAATGAATTCGATTTTGGATCGATTGTTGGGCCTATTTAAGGAGTAAGCTTAGGCTTTATAAGGACTAAAGGAATTAATCCTACAGGGTAAGACGTACATGTTTCATGATTCCGAAGAGTGTTAAAAAAAATAAGGAGTGATGAAGAAGATCACATTTCCTGTTTTCACTCAAGAGGTTGGATTCCGGACTCAAGCGGGATCCAACATAGGAGGTATCAGAGCAAGAGGTTGGGTTCCGAAATCGGTGCCCAACATGTATGGTATCAGAGCAAGATGATGAATCGTTTTCGGATTGATAGTTGGCTTCTGGAAACAGGATCCAACATATACAATATGTTTATTTAGTTGAGTTTGAGAATGTGTAAAAGGAAAAACAAGTTAGATCAATGTGTTATATTTGTTTCCAAACCAGTAAGATAATGTTGCTTCATCTATTCATTGCAGCTAGCTCGTTACATGCTAATAAACATCTCAATGATAAGATTTAGATTTATCAATTATGTTTAATATGTTTTGAGAAAATATACTTTCATATGAATTTTTTATTTTTAAATGAATTTATTAATTTAATTTAACATGTCTTTATTTATTTTATATATAAATGGTGGAAAGTTCAAGTACTTCTGATAATAAGATTTAATAATCAAGTTTGGGCTTATTTTAGATTGGTTTATAAAATGAAGAACTATACCATTTTTTGTATTTTAATAAATATTTGATATGTGGGGGAATCACCAAATTAAAAAAGCAATTAGCTAGGATCAAAGGATGATATGGAGCCTTGTAAGAAAGTTAGTAATGATGTGAAATGACAAATAAAAACCTTAATTGAAGAGTATCAAAGTGAGAAAGACATAAGGCAAATCCTAAACTATGAAATTGGTAATGAAAGTTCTTTTTGCGGTCATAAGGATGAATTGACAATGTTGAAGGTGGTATTCCTACCTAACAAGGAGGGATTGGTACATCTGATATTGGAAAGAGAAGAAGGCAAGAATCTAACTTTTTTGCTCTACAAATAACTCTTAGAGTTTAACCTTTAACTCGTAGTGCTTTATAATCAAGCAGCTTATAATATGAACATGAAAATGGCTAGTTGGTGATATGATGCAGGTCTATCATTCAATGTTGCTTAGTCTTATTATTACCAGCCTATGATAGATGCTATTGTCTCTTACAATCTAGGATATAAAGCTCCTTTAATTAATCACCACATTGGTGATCTTCTAAGCAACTTTGTTTTTGAAATAAAAATTGATTTGGATGAAAGAAGAATAACAAGTAACTTATGGGTGTTCAATCATATGTGATAGTTGGACAAATAGAAGACTTGAACCTATTATTAATTTTTTTTGGTTTATTCTGTTTAAGGGGACGATGTTTTTAAAGTCCATTAATGCATTTATTCTTGTTAGATATGTTGGTACTCTGTTTGAGATATTTGATGAAGTTATGAATAAAGTAGGGCATAAAATCACTATACAGTTCATCGTTGATAATGATTCTACTTATAGAGCAGCTGGAAAAAGGTTGCAAAGCAAGTATAATTCTTTGTATTGGACTCCTTATGTTGCACATTACATTGATATGATATTGGAAAATATAAGAGTTTTTCGATAATTTCCTATCATTAATAAAACTTTACAATAAGTCAAAAAAGTGACAAAGTTCATCTACAATCGTGTATAGGTTCTGAATTTGCCCACCATTACAAGGCTTGTTATTTTTTAATCATTTTAGTGTTTTGTTTTAATAAAGAAGGAGTTGAGACAAATTTTTACAAGTGATAAGTAAGTTATATTTCAGTATACTAGGTTTAATGTTGGAATGAAGGTTTCTATAATTATACTTGAAGATTATAAGTTTTGGTCTTAATTTCAATATGTCATCTAAGTTTGTGAGCTTTTGATAAGAGTACTTCATCTAGCGGATAATGACGAGAAGATAATAATGAGTTATTTTTATGATGCTATAGAAACATTAAAAGAAGGAATCGAGGCCAATTTAAAAATTTTATATTCTTTGTATACACCTTATCTTGCAATCATCAATGAAAGATGAGAAATGAAACTTTACTCTCTATTGTTTGCTATTAGAGCATTTTCTAATCCTAATGTCTATTTTATAATAGGTTTTACAAAGAAAGCTAAAGTTAATAGGAGAATGCAATTAACTATCACAATAATTGTTTACCATAAGAGGATATAAGATCTTCTTAGCTCACAAATGAAGTCATATAAGGATGTGTATGGTGATGCCCATTGTAGTTTTTTAAAGAGACAAACTTATCAGGTACATATTTGTTCTCTTTTATTACTTGTTTGAATTTTTAATCATTATTTTATTTTATTTATAAGGTTACTTTTATGGTCTTATAATTGCTTCGTAGGACCCATTTAGAATTGGTGTTCCATAATTGCAAAGGTTTGTCTTTTGAATTATAAGTCAACGTTTGAGTGTAACTGGGCGTGAAGCCATTTCAATTCATCCATTCCAAGAAAAGAAATTGATTGGAATACAAAGATGTAATAATTTGGTCTTTGTTAGATACAATTTAAAGCTTTAAGAAATGTATGTTATTATCATTATTAAGTTGAACATAATTCCTTGTAATTTCTTAATAATTTAATTTCATGTGTTTTGCTAGGATTCTTAATAAAACAAGTAAATTTATAGATCCAATTTGTCTTGATTATATCGATTTTTTAGCAGATTGAGCTTTTGAGGAACCAAGTTTCATAGATAAAAGTGACTTAGAAGATAATATTAGATGAGAAAGTATTGACATGTCATTTAGTGCAATGAATTTGAATGATAATGATAATAAGACTCCTATCAATGATAAAATTTTGTACTAAATGAGAATTGAGGTCAATGTGATTTGAACATATATGTTATTAAATGAAGTTCCAAGTTTTTTATTTTTCTCTCTTTTCTTTTAATTTTACATATATTTGATGTATATGTTAAATTTTATGTATGCAATATAAATATGAAACTTTTAACTATAAGTGTTTTTTTTTTAACGTTTCACTTTCACTTTGTTATGTTTCCTGGTATGAACTCTTGTTGTAATGTTTATGGAGTCATAGACTTATATTATTTTTAATACATGATATATTGATGTAATTATTTTTTTACTATATGATGTAAATTGTAACATTTTAAGTATTTTTGTATTATTCTTAGTTTTATTCTAATATGATAATTAAAAAATATTTCTCTTATATTAATTGTAGTTATTATTTATATATGAAATATGTGAAAAGTAACATTAATAGAAATACAGAGATAGTTATTATTTTAAATTTATATTATTATAATTTTTAGAGACATGGTTGATATAAAATTAAAAATTATATAATACAATATATTGATGGACTATTTTGTAACTCTTAAAAATTTAGGGAATATTTTATAATTTTTAAAAATTATTCGAAATAATACTTAATATTGACCGGTACTGATACTATAATATACTAGAATTAAATCCGATATTAGTACTAGTACGATATTCATAATATTGGTTGAGACCCTCATAAAAATAACTTTTAGACAACATACAAGACAATATGATACTTCTAATTGTAGAGATTACAAAGATAATGATGCCCAATCATATAACACTCAGTTTTGTCTAGTTTTGAAAGGTTCAATTCCAAAAGATACCAAGGTGCAGGTACTCACTTAAAATAACAATTGGGTGTGGCCATTCCGTTTGAGTAGAAGAACCATGCAAATTGTAAAGCAGATGCCAACTTATTCGCCAGATCTAAGACAAGAGAATGAAATTAGATGGGAGTTGTTGTAAATTATGTAAACAACTACTACTTGGTCTACTCACCAAATTTCCCCTTCGCAAGTTGATATGAGAATCTGGAATTTCACATGCTCACTCGTTTATACTTTGGTTAGCAGCTGCGCAGAAATTGGGAACTAGAGAAATGATAAAATTTCAGATTCTAGATAGATCCTACCCTTTGTGCAGTGAGGAAGATGAGTCTCTAGATCATCTCTTCTTTAGTTGCTCTTGCATAAGACCTCTTTGGGGTAAGTTTTTTCTTCATTTTTAAGCTACAAGATAGAAATCTTGCCTGGAAAGACTACTTGAATTGGGTCAATAAACTAAACAGGCATAACAAAACGGATCATAAAGCATTCAAGATTGGTTTTGCCATGCTAGTGCGTTTCATTTGGAGATCGAGGAACATAAAGATCTTTGGGAAAGTAGAAAACTACAAGAAATTAAGCTAAAATGAGTTTTATCTCAAGCTATGGATGACAATCCTGATAGCGTCTTATGTGCAATGTATATTTGATCGACTCAGGCAAGAGTTGGTACTTGGTTAAGAAAAGATGAGTAGGTACCTGTATATTTTGTATAAACTCTAACCATAAGAGTTGTATATCTTCTCCTTTGTAATTTCCACCTTTTTGGAATGAATATATTCCTTACTTAATTTCCAAAAAAAAAAGAAATTAAGTTTTCAAACAATTATTTGGATTATTTAATTTTAAATTATTAACTCCTCAATTGACTTACGCTAAATACATAATTTGTAAATTATTATATATATCTTAAAATTTATCTAATATATAATTAAAAAATAAAAATTACATATTCTTTTTGTTATAAAAATAAAGATAAACAGTGCTTATGTTGCACGAATTTTTTAGGAATTAATAGCCCACTGGAGTAGGCTATAAAAGAAAATAGGCTTGGGCTAGAAAGTAGGAAAGTCCAAGGCCCAGACCATATTGAAGCCCGTAAGCAAGTCCAAGGCCCAAACAATCTCCCTTTTTTTCTTTTCTTTAAAAGAAAAAAGGCATTGTTTGGTAGAAAGAGAAGTGCACAGACGAGGAGGGTTTAGGGTTTCCTTTGGCTGTCATCTCTTTTCTACAAAGGCTTGGGAGTGGAAACCTACGGAGAGACGAAAACGAAGACTGCTCTGTAACTCAGAGACGTTGGAGCTTAATCATGGTGCACGTCTCCTTCTACCGCAACTGTAATTTCTCCTTTCTCTGTCTTAATGCTTATATGCACTTGGATTGGTGAAGTCGATTATGTTTTTGTATGTGTCTTTATCTTTAGTTCATGTTGCTTGGATTGTAGTCTTCTGGAACTACGGGTGGTGATTTGTATGATTGAGTCGATCTGTTTGATTGGAAGATGGGTTTTCAGTTTTTGTGCGATTAGGTTTGGGTTTGATCTAAGGAGTTTTTTCTTTTTTCTTTTTGGGTGAAGATATGTACCACTTTGGTTCGCTAGGTAAATTTTCGCCATCTTTTACCTTAAAAGGTTTTTAAAAGGTCTTTAACTGTACCCGCATTGAGGCTAAATGGGTATATTAATTTATCTTTTTTCTTCCAAGGTTGTTGGTGAAATTTAGTACTTGAAATTTCTAATCATTTTCATGTGGATATACTGGTTACCTTTTGGTTTGAACTGCAAAGATATGAAAGTTACGTTATTGAAAACCTACCGGTATTGTTGATTTGGACCATATTAATTGATTGAACAACTTAAGAAGATCAAGATCAACCAAATTTTTTCTTCTTTTTAGTTCCACTATTTCTTTTTGAAAATTTGGAGGCGGGGTGTGTTTATGATGATTAGGTTTGAATCTACTTTGTTTCACAAATGATATACTGCATGAAGAGAAAAATATTCATTTGCATAAAACTTACTGTTATATTCCTGATTTTGGACTGCAACTATTGAACGTCAGATGGAAAAACATTTAAGAAGCCTCGACGTCCCTATGAGAAGGAGCGTTTGGATGCAGAGTTGAAACTTGTAGGAGAGTATGGTCTGCGATGCAAGAGAGAGCTCTGGAGGGTGCAATATGCCCTGAGCCGTATTCGTAATGCTGCTAGAACCCTTTTAACTCTTGATGAGAAGGATCCGCGTCGTATCTTTGAGGGTGAGGCCCTTCTCCGCAGAATGAATCGCTATGGGCTTTTGGATGAGACTCAGAACAAACTTGATTATGTCTTGGCCCTGACTGTGGAGAATTTCCTTGAACGACGCTTGCAGACACTTGTGTTCAAGTCTGGTATGGCTAAGTCTATTCACCATGCAAGAGTGCTTATCAGGCAGAGGCATATCAGGTGAACTTGATCTCTTTACTGCTAATGGTAGAAAGGAAATTATTTTCTTGGCTTTATATATGATGTTTTCTTCCACACTTGTGGAGAATTTAGGAGACAGGTAGAGGTGATTTTTAATCTTGAATTTTTCTTTAAGGCTGCTGGAACTCTCTTCAGCTTTAAGATATAAAAATTCGTGACTAAATGCAGTAGCATAACCTCCAGAAATTATGTCTGGCTTGTTGTGGTGACTGGTGAGTGTTTATTTTGATTTTCGCGGTGTCATGACTAGGATTATGGACCTAGCAGATGATTGAGATCATTATGAGCTTGGAATATGAGGAATAAAGACGGTTTTTTGATGGCTGTATTCTCTTGTTTGAGTATGCAGTGATATTATCTAGTAGGTAAAAACAATGGACTTTATAGTCTTACCTTTAAGTTAGTGAAAGGTTGTAGTATTTTTCCTTCTATTATTCTGGGATGATAATCATATAGATATTAGCTGTAAACTCTAGAAACACTATTTATATAAGAAAATTAATACTAGGTTTCGATTTTTTCCGGAGTTTTTTTTGAAAATTAAAAGATATATATTACCAAAGCTGGAAAGAATAATATGCAATCCTATTACAAGGATAATAACAAAATTACTACAACTGCTACTATACTACTATTAACTTTCAGCCTATACCCACATTAAACCAGCTAAATTAACCAAGTCACTCTAAGTTCCTGTTTGATGGTGTCTTGCTTCTCTTTGGCTATGATTAACTCTCTAATCAAGTTAACTATTGTAGCAGCGAGCTCATACTTGTGTTGCTCCACTTTTTTATATAAGCGTCTATTCCTCTCCCTCCATATGTGATATATCACCATCTGAAACGACGTCCGGATGATGAGATCATCTCATAGCCCAGGTCTGGAATATCGTATAACATCATTCAGCACCTCATTCCATTCATCAGAGTTGATCATCTGCTGTTAAGCTCTTCTTCAAGTGAAGCGTAAATTATCACTATGAGAGATGGGATGTTATCACCATAGGCTTATCTGGGATCGCAGAACCTAAATACCCATAGAATAATTCCTCTAGGATGGAGTTTTTTGTTCAAAAGTTTGTTGCTTGGTGCTACTCGAGGAGTTTGATTTATCTCTGAGCTGGACCTTTACAAGATTTGAATGGTTTATCTACTCTATTCTTGATGAAATCTTTCTGATAACAAATAATTATTGGGTTTTTGATTTTTAGATTTCTTGAACATGATTGTTGGCTTGCTTCCACCAGGTTCCATGCTCTTACTGTCTTAGTCCTCTTTGATGGACAGCACTGCTAATGTAATTGATACTTGTTCCTGGTTGGCAGGGTTGGGAGGCAAGTGGTGAACATCCCATCGTTCATGGTGAGAGTTGATTCACAAAAGCACATTGATTTCTCATTGACAAGTCCATTCGGTGGTGGGCGCCCAGGCAGAGTGAAGAGGAAAAACCAGAGGGCAGCTGCTAAGAAGGCAGCAGGTGGAGACGGAGACGAAGAGGATGAGGAATGAGCTATCATTTTAGATTCTTTTGAATGTACTAGCTGATTTGGTTTATAAACACGGTTTATAATTGTGTTTGATGATGCATGAACTTGTGTATTTTTTACCGTTGTCGTGGGTTAGATTTTCATTCAAATGACTAAAAGATTGGTTTTTTTTTTTTTTCCTCTTAAATTATAATTTTGGGTACATCATTCGTTATCAGATTGGTATTTCAATACTCAAAAACGCTATGCATTCTCAAGATAAATACGTCTTATCTTGGCCCTTGATAGTGCTAATACTAGTACTAGTTGTAATTTGGGTAATGGTATAACAAGCACTGCAGGTATAATCTTTTGCCAACTAACAATGACGAAAATTTCCATCACAGGAATGGGATTAAAGATGGAACTCTACTACTCTAGACTAATACACGGCATGAAAATCCGCGCCGAAAGTCAAAACCATTACTGTTAATCTAATTGCCGGGCATAGATTATGGACGCACGCGTATACTTGGTCGTAGATGCCAATCTAATAATATTTTCATTTCCTCGAATCATCTCGTCACGAAGGTAGTTCCTTTACCAAACCTAGAACAAGAAGACCAAATAGTTTCCATGGAGTCCATCAACATCGTAAGAGGCTATGGCAAAGTTAATTCCAACCTTGAAGATGCCACCTTTATCCGACCACCACAAAGAAAACCTCTGATCACTACCCTCGCTATCTTTGCTATCCTTCTCTTGACCCTTGTCATCTCTCTGATGCTTGCAGCTCTCATCTACGAGAGCGTCACCGAATCACCAGAGTCTCCTTCTCTCTCCTCCTCCGATTCTATCAGAGTAGTCTGCAACGTGACTCGGTACCCCAACTCATGCTTCACTAGCATATCCTCTCTTAACACCCCAACAAAACCCGACCCAGAAGCTATCTTCAACCTCTCTCTTCAGCTCTCCCTCAGAGAGCTCTCAAAACTTTCCTCCCTTCTCCAAACATGCAATTGCACTGGAATCGATGACTGCGTGACTCAGTTTGACGACGCGTTGGGTAGACTAAATGACTCGGTGTTGGCCATGAAGGTTGGCCCTGGAGAGAAGGTGTTGACTGACGAAAAAGTCAACAACATCAAAACTTGGATTAGTGCTGCTATGACTGATCAAGAGACATGCTTGGATGGCTTGTCAGAGATGGGATCGACGGTGATTGATGAATTCAAAGCTGAGATGGAAAGGGCAACGGAGTTTATGAGCAATAGTTTGGCAATTATTGCGAATGTGCAGATCCTTCTTGAAAAGTTTGGTCTCAAGATGTACTGAAAGTTTTGGTTCTTACGAGGCTTTTGGTGAGTGTCAAAGCATGCGATCTTGATTTATATTTCATATAAATCTGTACACCAAGTTCAAATTTTATCATTTCGTTTGTTGATGTTGTACAAATGTTGTTTTTGGGATTTTATGGTGGTAACTGCTGACTTTAATTAGCTGCTGAAGATGGTGATTTAATACCAAATTACTACGACTTTCAAGTCTTGCCATGCGAGGAGAAGGACGATAACCAGTTTTAGGAATTTCTTAAGGATTGGTGAAAGTACGACCATGAAGTCTTCTTACGAGGTTTATTAATGTACAAACTTCCAATGTCTTAACCATCTGATTTAAGCTTGTATTTTCGATTGTCTCCTGTTTCCCTGCCTTCAGGATGCACATTTTGTTTCCTTGCCTAACTCCCCTGCTGTAATAAAGTTAAATTCATCTTCCTAGCACTATTTTAGTACTGCTTGGTATGCTTTATCAAGGTTTTTCTAAATTCTTCTAGCTCGGATATTCGAAAAGGCTAAACACTGGACTTAAATTCATAATTTGTGTGCTTAAGCAAGTTTCTTTTCAGTTCTTCTAATTGATATTGCATTACTCAAGACATTTGAAAGGGAGCACTAAATTCAGTACATTATCTGTGCCAATGTTCAAAATTGTATTATGTTGTTTTGAAATCGCGTGTGTTGTTCATTCTGAAATAAATTTTCTTCCAGATAAGCTCACACGCCATCCCAAGAATCCATCTTGTGTTGGCTGCTTATTTCCTCTGAAATTTATTAGGGCCTGACCACTTGACTTCTCCAAATCTTAACATGTTTAGGATGACAAGTATCAGTAGTTGCCCCGACATTGGGGTATTCGGGGTTAAATTATCAATACATGGAAAAGAGGCTTTACTTGCTAAAATTCAGGTTCTTTTTGCTCAACTATCGTATGGTTACTCGATTATTTTTAGGCTGTTGAACTGTGATTACTGTACAGCTATAAATAGCATTAGATCTTTTCTATCTTACTACAATTAATTATTCAGTTCAGTTATTATATAGATAATTTTAGGACACTATTATTAACAATGTTGTTATTGTGTATGATTATTTTTAGTTCATGAAAAAATGATTGTAATGAGCTGGAGAATTTGTTGACACGAGATTCTCTAATACACATGCGATGAACTGATAATAGAGAGATTTTACCATGTATTGCCAATGATGTATCAGCTTCTGTTTTATTAGAGCATGGAAGGTCTGAATTATTCTTCCCATGACCATCATGGACTTCAGATTTGGATAATATTCCTGCTGATGTTTTTAGAACATACTTGAGTAAGATCGTTCAGTCTCTTAATGTTTATAGTCCACTTGATCAGGAGGATTTTATTGCAGCTTTGAAGTGGTAACTCTTCCAGTTCATTATTTGTTTGTCATGCACAATGTTGTTTTGCAAGCTCTAATAAAACATTTGGAACAACCTTTAATTAAAGGTTCAGAATCTGATATTGATTGTCTGAGGTGCACGCCTTTTTCTTCTCCTCCTGTTTCTAGTTCTTAAACAGCTTATGTATAGTTTGTGTTTAGGTATTGCTTTGTAAAATTTACCATTGATGGAAGAGTATTAGCTGGGGTTTGCTAGAGTAGATTACATGACGTGTTCATGGCTATCCTATTCATGTTTTATGCGTTGGGATTAAAACCTGAAATTGATCTGAACCACATGGAACTCTTGAAAAATGACTCGAGTTGGAACAACCAACACGTATGAAAGTTGAGATATTGTATGTAGTTTCTTAGCGATAATATGATTTCTGTTGGGAGTCATTAGTCGAGTTTATTAGGAGATAAATCTTGTGTCGCGGAATGTGGTTTGGAATTTGGGTTCAGAAGAAAAGGACACATATATTGTTAGTCTATGCTATTGTAACCAAGAGAGCTAACACAATTCTGTCTTACTCTGTCCAAGACAGGAACGGCATCGTTTTTAATCAAAAATTTACAAATGCTTTTGGACAGGGGAGAGGTGCCTGTGGGACCCACCCACAGGCGCCGTTTTCGAAAGCCAAAAGTGGCTGAAGCTTCAGCCACTTTTAACAGCATTATATAATCTTTTTACTTCTTTTTATTATTATGTCGTTTTATTATCTATATTTCATTGATATTTATTATAAATGTTAATATTAAGTATTATTATTAATACTTATAAATTCCTTATTATGATAAAGTGTATTTATTTAATTAATTATTGTTATTGTTATTATTATTATTATTGATATTATTATTAATATACGTAAATTTGTATTTAATTTTCTTTCTATTATTGTAAGTGCTGTTAAATATGATAATTAAATTACCTCAGTATATTATTAAATTAATTATAGAGTATTTGTTCAATTTATTATTATTATTATTAAAGTCCTTATTAATATTAGAATTATTATTATTATTATTATTACATTCCTGATTATTATTATTGTTATTATAAAAATTGTTTTTTATTATTCATAACATTATTAAAATCGTTATTATTATAAAGTGTATTATTATTAATATCTAAATCTTATTATTATTATTATTATTATTATTATTATTATTATTATATAATTTGTATTTATTATTATTCAAAGTTATTATTACAATTAATTCAAAATTATTATTATTATGTGTAAGTATTATTATTATTATTATTATTATTATTATTATTATTATTATTGTTATTATATTATTTGTATTTATTATTATCAAATTTATTATTATTAAACAATAAACAAATTTGCAGTACAGGACTATTAGTAAAACCTGTTTAATATACTTCATAAACATTATTAATTTTGTTGTTGATATTAGGTGTATTTTAAATAATTTAGTATTATTTAATTATAATAATAATCATTTAATGAAACTTTTCGTCCTTTTATTAAGAACTTTATTATTATGATTAAATTTAAATTCATTAAAATGTTTAATAATAATAATTATTATTTTCTGACTTGAGTAGGTGAGTATAATCCCGTCGATGTGCACTTCAGACGTTCAGTGATTTTACTTGTGCTTTGTATTAGGTTTAAACAACGTTTTGTGTGGTTTTATTTTTCAATTTTTTCATTTGATATATATAAATTTAAAATTTAGGAAATTATATAGGAGATTGGCAGATATTTGACTAATAATAAATTTGAATTATATAATAATAATAAGTATAATTATAAACAACTTTGAATTACAATAATTACACATAATAATTATATATTTGAATTATTTGTAATAAAATTTTTAAACAATATTAAATAAAAATTATATTATAGTAATAATTATAATAATAATAACATTAATAAATTTGAATAATAAAAAATACAAATTTATTATAATAATTATAATAATAATTACACATAATATTTATAAACTTGAATAAATTGTAATAATAAATTTTAATTATAATAAATACAAATTATATTATAATAATAAAATAAATAATAATAAGATTTAGATAACTATAATAATAATAATTAGACATAATAATAATATATTTGAATTATTTGTAATAATAATTTTAAATAATAATAAATACAAATTATATTACAATAATATTAATAATAATAATAATAAAACATTAATAAATTCGAATAATAATAAATACAAATTTATTATAATAATTATAATAATAATTAGACATAATATTTATAATTTTGAATAAATTGTAATAATAAATTTGAATAATAATAAATACAAAATATATAATAAAAATAATAAGATTTAGATAATAATAATAATAATAATAACAATAATATAATTATTTAAATTAATGATAATAATAATAACAATAATAATAATAATAATAAAATATTAAATATTAAATAAGGTTATAATGTTACAATTAAATATTAAATAATGTTATTTAATAATTTTTAATATTATTAAATATTATTTATTATTTAAATAAATAATATTTATTATTATTAATTTATAATAATAATAAACGGCAGCCGCGCGAGGGCACGAGGCTGGCCAGCAAATGGCCAGCAAATGGCCATTCTCGCCAGGGCGAGGGCTCGCCCTGGCGATAATGGCCAGCAAATGGCCAATTGCTGGCCATTAATGGCCGGCGAGAATGGCCAGCAAATGGCCATTTGCTGAATTTTTTTAATTATCAATAAATATTTATTATTATTATTATTATTATTATTTTATTGTTATTGTTATGGTAAATAAAATTATTATGATGTGTTATAATTTTGAATTTATTTATTGATGATGATTATTATTAATAATATTATCATCATTGTTATTATTATTATTATTACTGTTATTATTATTACTGTTTTAATTTATTTCTATTAATAATATAAAATTTCTATTTATTATTATTATTATTGTTGTTGTTATTGTTATTGTTATTTTGATGAAATTTGTTATTATAATTTTTCCTCTTATTATTATAAAATTCTTGAGTAGTATTAATTTAACTGTTTAAAATGAGTTTTAATTATTAATTCTCTACTTGCTATTATTCTTATTATTAATAAATTATTTATTTATTAATGTTATTAAATAAT
>JAOTAX010000007.1:21168579-21179944 GCA_025629825.1 Erythroxylum guanchezii
GGTGTTTTGGGGGGAAAAGCTGTCATTGAGAACCACACCTATTCTAGAGTTCTCCTTATAATCCCTAATACCAACCCTTGGTTTGCAAACTATGTAAACTACCTTGCTAGTAATATCTATCGCCCTAATTTTTCTTATGCTCAAAAGAAATTTTTTTTGTCTGAGGTAAGATACTATATTTGGGACGATCCTTTGCTTTACAATATTTGTG
Source organism: Erythroxylum guanchezii (assembly GCA_025629825.1). Lineage (NCBI taxonomy): Eukaryota > Viridiplantae > Streptophyta > Magnoliopsida > Malpighiales > Erythroxylaceae > Erythroxylum > Erythroxylum guanchezii. The sequence continues at coordinate 21,168,791 of JAOTAX010000007.1, forward strand.
TGGATGGTATTGTTAGGCGCTGCATTCCTGAAGAGGAAATGTCCTCTGTGTTACATCATTGTCATTCTAGAGAGGTTGGAGGACATTATGGTGCATCTAGGACAGCTCATAAGGTTTTAGAGTGTGGTTTCTATTAGCCAATTTATATTATTTGATTAAGTCTAGTCGTTTTTAATTCATACTTTGCATCTTGCATATTTTCTTGATTCGCTTATTTTGTTTTATTTTCAAATCAATCAATTCTTGATCGTCTGAGTAATTTTACATCGTCTAATTTAATTGTCTTGCATGTTGGAATCCTTTGGGTATGATATCCAGTTCTTACTGTTTTATATTACTTGTCGACGAGGCATGCTTGCCTCTAGCTGATCTAGATAGAATTTAATTTATATTGCTTTGTTTAAACCGTAACACACAGCTGTATCTTTCTCTCTAAACATTAGAAGCACCTCTCACTCCAAGCATTTTAACCTTAATTTCTACTTCATCAAATAAAAAGTTGTAGAGTCTCTCATTACTGTTGAGCACACGCCTAAGAATAACGTATTGGCAAACCCACTAATTAAAGATTTACCTATCCGTGTGTTTCATAAATATATCTCTCATATAAAACTACTAAGAGCCTAGTTTTCTTTAATATAATGTAATTTTTCATTCTATATATGTTTTAAGAAGATTGTTTGGATATTGTGTAACATGCATATGATGGATTTTTTATTACTGTTTATGAAGTTTTATAACTCTAGATTTCTAATGAGTAACAGATTGATAATATTCATTATACTGAATCCATATTGATGTTACCGTCATACTGTCATATTAGAAGAACTTAATTATTTACAACCTATACATCTTATCAGTGTACTGGTTGTGTATGGTTAGTTTGTTTATACAAATTATTGTGGAAGTATTACAGCATAATTATATCGTCCAAGTGGGAGAATGTTGAATTAATTAATGTGGACTAATATAATTTTATGATAATTAACATTTTAATTATATGAATGTGACATTTAGGTGATTTATAGGATGGACATTATATTAATAAATGTAATATCACCTTTGGGTCCATTCGTCAATCTTGTTAAGTATACCTATTAGGTCTGTAGCCAACCACAATATGTATTTTAATCTAATTGATGTATTCTAACTTATGAACAAGTTAGGTTTGTAAGGTGGTATACAGAAGAGATTGGTGAATAGGATTTAAAGAGTCCTAGTTTTCTTCACCATTGGGTTTATTCATGTCTTTAATTAATTTCTGACACCTTTAGGAAGTAATCCTCCAATCTTATTATTTATACATACCTCAAACTATATAATTTTGTTTTGATTGATCGAGAAGTATTAATATTGTTAATTTATTATTATTACTTGTTGTCCAAAACCCAACACATTTCTCTTAATTTCGTTTGTCAACTAAATATATACCTCATTGATGCCTTTCATAGCTAGAATATATTACAAGCAAAAACATATATAATATTATACTTTAAAATGTGGATAAGGCATTAATTTATGTGAATAGAATTCAAAGCGCCCTCGTTTTTTCCGTATTATGTTGATTCTTGTGTTAAAGAAATCTATTGAAAATTTATGATTTTTAATCAATTTCTATCACCTTTAAGAGGTATTCCTCTAATCTTATTATTTATACATGCTTCAAAAGTATAAGTTTTGTTTTAATTGGTTGAAGCATATTGATATTATAATTATTGTTTATTGCCTGAAATCCAACACATTTCTCTTACCATATACCTCATTAATGCCTTTCATAGTAAGAATCTATTACAAATAAAAAATATTAAAATATTACATTATAAAAGTTGGATTAAGCATTATTATCTCTTAATTTTATTTAATAGGATTCTAAGAATCCTAGTTCAATCTGTTGATTTTTGTTTTGTAGAAATCTATTGAAAAATTATGACTTCTAATCAATTTCTACATTTAAGAAGTATTCCTCTTTTTTTTTTTTTTTGAAAAACGTATTCCTCTATATATGCTTCAAAACTATAAAATTTTGTTTTGATTGATTAAGGACATTAGTGTTGCTAATTTATAATTATTATTTGTTACCCGCGATCCAACACATTTCTCTTAATTTCGTTTGCCAACTAAATAAATACCTCATTAATGCTTTCATAAGGAGAACAATACTATAACATCACTAAAGATAATGCAAGAATATATTAAAAGAACAAAGAAAGATAAGAATATTATACTTTAAAAGGTGGACAAGGAATGCACTTAGTTCACTTAGTGATGAGATAGTCGACCTTTTCTTTGCTTCTTTCGACAAAGAATGAAAGAAATATCTCGTCAATATTTCCTTTTCTTTCAATTAGCTTGTGAATTTCATAGTATTGCAAAAATAATGACAGAGGGTTCTGAAGCTAACCACCTAAATTGATTTTTTAAAATTAAAATAGAATGTCAACTTCCATTCTATAATTTACTCGAATAACGTATAAGATTTTTATTCTTACGTTTGGAAAGTAGGGATTCTTCTTTATTGTGCAACAAATATTACTATATATAAAAAGAATTCCCGTTGCACCATAACCGAAAAAGAATAATGGAAAATAACTAAATTTATGGAACCTAACCAACAAATATATAATGCTAGTTTATCAATGCAAGGGCAAAGGAACAGGAATGTGGGCAGGAACACAGATAATTGAAGTGCTTCTTCTGAGAGGGATAGAAATAAAACTACATGTTAAGATCAAGAATCAGCATATAATAAATAGAAAGAAAAAGACATGGGGTTGTGGACCTAATTCCTAGTTCTCTATAAGAGTTCTGAGACACTCAATATCAACGCCAGATATATCCATAGAATCTAGAATTTGAGAAAGTTTTCCACTCAAGTCATCCAACTCTGCTTGTAGCTTTCTGATATAGTTGCATGTTTCCTTCAGAATTTTTGATGCTGATAACTGTTACAGTAAAAGCACAAAAGAAACCTTGTCATAATCATAAAACGTTTTTTAACTTGTAATGTATAACGTCTCCCAATCTTTTCGGACATTTACTTGATTTGTCTGGTTGAAAACTTGTCTTCCTTCAATTCAAGTTTCCATTAATTGAGCCATTGTCTACAGTTCTGTGGAATGAACTTGTCCCACTCTGTGACATTAGCATATTTCAAGTATTGAAATATATCTGATAGTTATTCAGTTCTGGAAGTAGTGATTGTCACTCATAGTATGGCTAAACTTTTTCTCCCTATGTTTGCTCTTTCAACTGTTTTCCACCATGCTCTTATAATAAAGAAAAGCCATGAATAAATTAGAAAGTTTATCAGTCTGGCTTTGTCAATAGAATGCTTTCTTACTGATACTGATTAGGGGAAAGCAAGACCTGGTGCAGTTGAAACAAATAAGTAGAAAAAATAATGACTAGAAGAAGAAAACAGAGGAAGAATTCTAGCCTATACCCTTGAGGAATTCCTGTGACTGAGCTGAGCTAGCAGAGCTTGTAGTTTAAAAGCGAGATCATTAATCTCATCTTCAGTAAATTTGGAAGTTCTTGGTCTTCTCGTGGACATGGCAAAAGCTCTGTGTTTGTCTGTTCCAACACCGTAAGAGAAACGATCAACTAGCTAGTTGTGGAAAGTTGGATGGAAAGCAGGAAGCATCTTTAAAATAGAGGTTTGGACACCTTGTTTGCTAGACAAAAGTTGTGGAATGGGACGTAACTTGGTAAAATAATAATTCATAAGTTACTGTTTATCCAAAATTGAGGCCCACAAAAAATTTACTTGCGAACAAAATTAATCCCAGCATCTACGATAATTGAAGCACGTGTCCCTCTTTTTATCCCAACTTAGCAATCTAGTTGTAGATGTTTACGTGGCAGCAAAGTGATGTTTGTGTCCTTTTGTGTTTGATCCGTATCACCTTTCAGATGTAGCCTCTGAAATTGTTTAATGTCTATGCCTCCTCTTTCTTACGAAAACTTGTTTGGGTTTATTTCATTTTGTGTGTTCCCTTGCCCTGTCTATATATATATTCTAAAGCTCCATCAAAATCCCAGTATAGATCAGATTACTTGTGAAAAATGAAGCAATTTGTTCAAAGTAAGTTGTGCCATATGCGTCTCAATGGCCTTTCTCAATCGAGATTTAACTTTTGGTGGAGTCTATAAGTTTTCTAACATACAAAAACATATTGTCTTTGATAAGACAAACATACATAAAAGAGAGGTGAATTGTGTATGACTTAAAAAATTTGTAAGTTATTTTCAATTCATATAAAGACAGAGGCCTGTTAAAATTTAAAAATAATAGGAGCTTGTTAAAGTTTAAAAACAATAGGAGCATGTTAGACGATAGAATTCTGTTAAACAACAGGAGCCTACCAAAGGATCGGAATCTGCTAAATGATAGGAACCTGCTAAACGATTAATCATGTTAAAACAATTTAAAACAAAAGGTGCCTATTAAAATTGAAAAGAATCTCTTGCAAGTTAGAAATAAAAGGAGCCTATTATAAAAGTGAAGGAGACTATTGCAAAAAAGAAACATAAACAATATACTGTAAAAATTTAAAAGTTAAAAAGAGAGAGAGGAATGATGCAGTCTATTTATACTGGTTTTACTTATAACCCAAGTCTACGTTTAGTCCCTAAGTATCTAACTTGAGTGTTTCACTAAAAATCCAAGTATTAATTTGACGAATCTCTCCAAGCTCACGAGTATATATTTTTCAAGATTATTCAATCTTCTAAACTAGTAATATTTAGCTAATATCTACAAGCTTTCAACAAACGAAAATGTAATTTGCTCAATATAAGCTTCAATGATCTCTCTCAAAAAGAATTTTCACTTTCTAAAGTACAAGAAATTTGATAATGATATCACTTTCAATATAGATGTATTTCAAGAGTCTAATCTGATTTTATTAAAGTAGTGGCTCTCCTTTAAATAGGCATTTCTCTCAACTAATCGTTGCTTCACTTTAATCCTTAGTCAGTTGGATGGATTTAAATCTGAATAACTTAGATGTTCTCTTTGCCAAAAATCTTTCAGTAACTACGAGGCTAATATACGACCTTCACAATTAATATGATCATTTCAGATAAACATTTATAATAAAATAAGTTAATAAAGAAGGTTTTTGCAAGAAATGAAATTTATTTTTCATGATTTTATTTCTTTTTGAGAATTAACCCGTTAACAATAAAAGGAAATATCTCCAATGATAACAAGATTCTTCCAAATATTGTGAAATAAATAAGATAAATTAGGTTTTTCTAAAAAAGGAACACATTGGATTTTATTTCTTTTTTAGAATTAGACCGTACAAGGAAATAAATCTAATTTAAATTTTAAAATATTATAAGATTATGATCAATATTAAAAGATTACGATCAAAATTATTAATAATAAAACTTGAGCTAACATTATTTTCCCATTCCTGACCATCAATGGCAGCTACTATTATTTACGAAAAAAAGCGAACACTGTCGTAGGTGTACATGGTATTTGGAGCAGTAGGGAGCTAGTAGTCTCTAATGTTCATATATTCTTTATGAACAGGACCTACTGTTCCAATCACTGTTTTGATTACCGTACCGTTGCAGTCGGAAATTAGTACCGGTACGGGTATAGATGATAACAGTAAAAAATACCGGTCGGTACCGGCCAATTTCGTCGGTACTGGCCGGTATCGGACGGTACAAGAAATTTTAAAAAATTGGGGGATTTTTTTCCAAAATTTTCAAAATTTCCTTCCCTCCCTCCTACCTCTTCTTCCCTCCCTTTTTTCAAAGTTTTTAAAATAATAATAAATATTTTATTACTAACAATAATTATCAATTAAATAAAACTTAAAAATAAATTATTTTTATTTTTATTACTAATAAATTAAATTTATTTAATTTTATTTAAATATTTTATGTAATATTTATTAATAAATACTAATAAATTAGTTTATAAATAATAATTTTAAAATTATTTATTTTAAGAAATCAATAATTTTAAAATTATTGTTTATAAACAAATATTTATTTTATATATTTTCAGTTATTAAATCAAAATTTTTATATTTTAAAATTATATTTTAAAATTAATTATACTTATTAAAAATTATTAAATATTCAGGGACAATTATATAAATTTAAAAAATATTTTTTTATTATTGTAATATTTTAAATACTTTATATTATTCTTAATTTTATAATTGTATGATGATAATTGTCTTTATTTATATTAATTGTGGTTATTATTTATATGTAAAATATTTAAAAATTATTGTTATTTCATATTAATTGTCATTATTATTCATTATTAAGATTTTTGAAAGCATGGTTGATGTAAATAGTAAACTAGTAAAGTATATAGTACAATTGCATAATATACCAATATGTACTATTTTGCAATTTTAAAAAATTTTAGAGACTATTTTATAAATTTAAAAAATTTTCCGAGATTGTACCCGGTACTAACTGATACCGGTATAGTTCCATTCTAGAACTCAATCTGATACCGAACTCGGTACGGTATTCATAACATTTATTCCAATGCTTGCTATAAACCAAAAGATGGAATTAGGAGGATATATCCTTCTTTTCTTTGGTTGTTAGCTAGACTACCAAACTCTTGCACCCCACCGACTTTAGGTACCATCACAGCGTAACAAGTGTGCCATATATAACAAACAAAAGAAAGACCCAGTAAATGGACTGTGTATAATAGGGTTTGTAAAAAGAGGCACCAGTCGGGCGTTTATCCATCACTAGCAAGTGTATGTTTCCTAGTGCGGTGCAAGCAACAAAGGGCCAAGCTATGATGTGACGGTGCACACACAAGACGATAAGCGACTTAATTGTGTTTGTACGTGATCAAAAATGCTCCATTTGATCATGAAGAGCTGAACCAAATAGTATAGCTTTCGGCTTCATTTACGAACCCCTAGTTTTGACCCTAAATTTCAGGTAGTCGTTCGTGCTTTTCACGCAATTTAGAGTTGTCTAGAGACTCCATGTGGGACGCTGTTAATAAGGCACGCTAAAGCTTCATGATATTGACTTACCACATAGAGCTCGCATAGGCTATCTTTGTCTTTAGGACCCTCAAGTTTTGGCCACTTGCTCATTGAACAGTATCATAAGGAGAACCTGAAATGTTAGCTGTGAAGAATAATAAGACGCGGAGGATAAATTACACAAAAGGGGAAAGTGTAGGAGACAATGGAGAAGAGGAAATGACAAGAATTCTTATGTCTACTGTGGACGTGTCAATAAGCACAAGTATGCCTATACGGTCCGAGCAGTCCTCCACTTATAGGGTAACATCAATTTTACATAGTTTATTCAACTATTTCAAGGGGATTTTCAATGTGTTTCAGTGATAATTGGGACGTGAAGATGCAAGCAAATAAGAGAATTAAGACAGCAATTCAGAGGTAGGCATCTAGGATCAAAAGTTTGTGGAAGTAAAAGTGAATGATAGGTTTTTAGGATTTTAAATGCGTTTCAGTCATAATTAGGATGTGTAGATGCAGGCAAATAAGAGAATCAAGACAGCAATTCAGAGGTAGGCATCTAGGATCAAAGTTTGTGGAAATAAAAGTGAATGATAGGTGTGTGTATATATATATATATATATATATGCATGTATGTATCAGCTTCTACCTTAGATCTGCTACAGTCAGTTTCTGCAGTTTCAATATATTGGCTACACCACCTCCTTCCCTCTAGTAAGTTCCAATTTGATTAGGGTTGTCAACTACTCTCAAAAAGTCAATCGGCCTTCTCCCATAACCTAGGGAGGCCTAAATTGAAAGGAGTTTGTTAGCTGAAGAGTGAAGTTGGAATTGATGATTGTAAACGATGTAGTACTGAATATGCAAATACTAAAAACGATGTCGTGTATGTCAAACACTTGTTGCACAACGATTGACACCCACCAACGGTAATTATAATCGTTAATATAACCGTTGGGGTTGGAAGTGAGGGTAACGAATAACAAATAATTGATTTTCCCTCTCTAATTTTCTGTCTCTGCTGCTTCTTTTGTTTATTTCCCTTGGTTATTTTTCTTCTCGTCATTGTTATCCATGTAATCTTTCTTACATGAAAACTTTATCATGTAGATTTAAACATATAAATTGCAGGATCTTATAATCTAATAATTTTTCACAATAACATAAGTGTACCTTGATCTATTGTATTTCCAATACTTTCTGAATAGATAATCTCCAATAATCTTCAACAAGATATTCTTAGATTTTGTTTCTTTCTCTTGGTCATTGTTTCGTTATTTTTCGTATATTGTCTGATGGAGAGATACATGAAAGACTTATTAGGTAGAGAGAGAGAGGAACTAGTTATCTGTTTAAAATTCAAACAATACTTCTTTTCATTATCCTTATTTTTACATTCCATTAACGTAAATATATCACATTATTTATTTTAATTAAAACTAATATCTCTTATTCAAATAACTAATGGGATTTAATATACTTAAATGATTAAACCAAAATATATGGGTCACATAATACAATTATCTAACAATCTCTCACTTGGCCTATATAACTTAATCATAGTTTAACAATATAACATAATATGCATATAATGAAACTTAAATCCCCTTTATTTTCTTTAGGCGCAACATTAATCATAATTAAGTTAAAAACTAGAAAGGATCATAGCGGTTGTACATCTTTTAATGTGACATACTTCCTTCTATGCATCACAAAACAAGTTCATAACTTAATATGATCTATTATGAGATATATCTTAATGGTTCAATAATATAATATCATATAATATCTTTGTAAAAGATAAATCCTGTTAACATTCACATAACCATTCATGTATATATACTAACAATAAATAACATGATACAATATCAGAAACAATATATATAAGTGAGCTCAGAGTATCGAATACATAAAATACATAAATAATAACATGTTGCTCAATCATGGTACTGAATGATGCCCATTCTTTCGACACGTTTATTAGATGTCTTCGATGGCAATCCTTTTGTTAATGGATCTACTATCATAAAATCAGTGCTAATATGTTCGATTGACACTCTTTGTTTATGAACTTCTTCTTTAACGGCAAAGTATTTGATTTCCATATGTTTAGCACCTTTTGAATACTTGTTGTTTTTCGAAAAGAAGACTACTGCAAAATTACTGCAATAAATTTTCAGCAGCTTGGCAATACTGTTGACAATTCCAAGTCTCAAAATAAAGTTTCACAACCATCAACCATGAATTGTGGCTTCAAAGCATGCCACAAACTCAGCTTCCATAGTGGATGCAGCAATGAATGACTGTTTCGCACTCTTCCACGAGATTGCTCTTCCAACTAGAAGAAATATATAGCCAAATGTTGATTTTCTCGTGTCAACACATCTAGTATAGTCTGAATCTGAATATCCAATCACTTCAAGATGATCGGATCTTCTATAAGTGAGCATATGATCTTTTGTTCCTTGTAAGTATCTTAAATGTTAGACCCTGAACATTTTCTTAGAAGTTAGAACTACTAAATGATAAATGTGAATAGATTCATGATTCGCTATAGTGTTTTTGGTGGATAAGAGATTTTGAAATAGAAAGAATTAAGATGAAAGTTAGAAGAAAAATGAAAGCAAAAATGAAGATGAATATGTGTAGTAAGTTGGTGAAGGATATGTACACATATGTATATTCTGTTATTTGTGTTCAAGATTATTCATGGATTATAATTTCCTTATGGAGGATATTGATTTGAAATGAGGTGGAGAATGAGGATTTAATGAAGTAGAAAGAGTGATCATAGTATGAGTTATGTTAAGGAAAGATTTTGAAACAAAATTGGCAGTGATCTAGAAAATGTTCACTAAGTGTGCTTCGGTTTGTTAGCCATAACGTTTTCTCTAGTTATTCAAACGAGATAATTTTTAATTTGGATTAAACTAGAGATATATGGCTACATTTTGTATGAAGAAATTGAATTTCAATTCTGTTGGCCCCCGAATTCTTTTCTTGTTGAGTAAGCATGATTTTAATTTATTTTTTTTTGAGGTTTTGATTGATTAATTACCTTTGATTAGAGTTTAGTTAGCATGTTAATGATTGGAGGATTTATTGCTTAGATTGTTGGGATTAGAAGTATTAAATGGAGAAATTAAGATTAAGTTAGAGTATAGTATGGTGTAAGTGAAAATGAAGAAGTAAAAATGTATAAGGGCAAAATGGGAAGATCACTTAAGGTTAAGAGGTATAAGGCTTATATTGAAGGGTATAAGGGACATTGCATGATTATTAGGAGTAGAAATTAGAAGAAGAAAAATTGAAAGTGAGAAGAGAAAGAGGGAGAGTGTCATTGGAGACAAAGGAAGAAGAAGAGAAAAAGAGGAAAGCTAGGGTTGGAGATTTTTGAAGAATTTGAAGCATCAACAAGTAAGTATGAGTTTATTCCATCTTGTTTTGGTTAGATGAAACTCAAATATAGCTTAGTATGTGTGTGAAGTTGTCAGTGATGCTATAGGAAAGTGTTCTCTTTTAGGATTATTGATCAAAGATAGATTTTGATGTTTTTGTTAATGATTTTGGGTTGTAATGAGCTTAGAAATGAAGAATGATTTTTTAGGGTTATATGGGTTATAATTGAAATATAGGAAGTATATGGATGAAGAATGTTGGAAAAATCAGGTTTCGGGAGATTTCTAGGCTCGCACGCCGCAACGTGCGCCAGCATTCTCGTCGCGGCGAGCTCCTTCATCGTGGCGAGCTCTAGCTTTCCTGCACGGACATAGTTTGGTATTTTGGGCATACCTTTTGCTGTAGAAGTCCAAATTGAGTGATTTTTGATTCGTTGTAAACTAGAGACATAGGGCTACAAGTTGTATGAAGGAATAGAGTCCAAATTCAGTCATTAAGAATCTCCAATTTTGGATGGAAGTTGAACATAGAATTTTTGTTTCAGTATAAGTTATAGCTCAATTTGTTAAAGCATGATTTTCCGATTTCTACACCAAATTGAATGGAATTTTGGTTATTGTTTAAGGAAACCAAGTGAGGCAAGAGGAGCAAGAGTAAAGACACATTTGAGCAAGTAGCAAGCAAGCATTTTCAAGTGGGTTACAATTTTATGATTAAGTAATAGGCCACTAATGTTTTCTTTCAAATGATGGAAATAAACGAT
>JAOTAX010000007.1:21180044-21193918 GCA_025629825.1 Erythroxylum guanchezii
CTGCAATTCCTTAATCTTATCATTCAATACCGGCCTCACTCTAAAATTTGCCAAGACACAGTCAGATTCAACTTGTCCCAACAAACAGTACCCTCAACAACTGCTCCTCCAATGCACCTAACAAATAAGAGGAAATGATAACTAGTAAGTGCTCAGGTAGGTTAAGATAAACGTACTTCAAATGACTTGGAAGAGGTTTAAGGTCAAGAGAAGGGGGCTCTTCAATTAAAGGCTTTGGAAATAGCTTGGCTGGACGTTGGAGAGGCTCGTATGCTCTATAACGTGTCCAATATGCCTGCTCCAACTCAACTCCAATATCCTCCAACTCTTCTTGCAATTCTTCCCCTAACTCTTCAATCTTTCCTTGTTCTCGCCCTTCTAACAAACCTGTACAAACAATAGAAGAATCATCAGCATCAGAACAATAAATATCAATAAAATGGCAAGAGTCAATAGTAGAAGGATGCTTCATAGCATTGAACACATCAAACACTAGTTCTTCCTCCATATCAAGGACTAAGAAATCCACCGGGAAGATGAACTTCTTGACCTTAACTAATACATCCTCAATGATTCCTCTCGAATAAGTGATGGACCTATCTGCGAGCTGAAGCGAAATAGTAGTGGGTTTGAGCTCCACCAATCCTAACTTCCTAAAAACAAAAAGAGGCATTAAGTTAATGCTCACAACCAAATCCATTAAAGCCCTATCTATATGTAAATCACCAATAACACAAGGAATAATAAAACTCCCTGGATCCTTAAGCTTCGATGGCAACTTTCTCGACAATATGGCTGAACACTCCTCATTCTTCTTCACCATGCAATATCCTCAAACCTCCTCTTATTAGGCAAAATTTCTTTTAAAAACTTAGCATAAGAAGGCATCTGCGCTATAGCCTCAACAAAAGGAATGTTTATATGCAACTTTTTAAATATCTAGAGAAAACGACCAAACTGCTTATCTAATTGCGTACCTTTCAACCTTTGAGGATAAGAAATTCGAGCTCTTAACGGATGTGAGATGGGGTCAACAAATAACCTTAGATGACCCTCCTTTGCAGCTGGTACTTCCTTAGCCTCTTTGTTACTCTCCCGACTCTCTTCTTCTTCACTATTTTCCACTTCTTTATCCTTCTGCTTCTCCTTAACTTCATCAAGCTATCAGCCACTCCTCAATAAGATTGCCTTTGCATGTTCGCTCGAGTTGGCCTTAGTAGTGCTAGGCAATGAACCTGAAAGTCTTTCCTTCAACAAATTTGCAATCTGGCTCATATGATTCTCCAAATTTCTGATAAAAGATTCTTAATTCTGCATCCTAACCTCAGTTGTGGTGATGTGATTCAAGAGTAGCTCTTTGAGATTAGATTTTTCTAGTAGCGCAGGATTAGGAGTCTTGAAACCTAGAGGTGGCTGTCTTTGAACATTGGATGACTGTGGTTGTGCCATCCGATTATTCCGCCAAGAGATGTTTGGATAATTCCTCCACCCTGGGTTGTAGGTGTTAGAATATGGATCCCCTCTCTGCTTGTTATAATTGCCCACATAATGGGCCTCTTCTATCTTTTGAGCAAAAGGATTCCCAGCTTCACACTTAGAAGATGCATAGGAATCTCCACCACAATGCTCGCATATAGCACAACTTCTTAATGAAGAACTAGCTCCTCCTCTCACACTATGCATTAGATTATCCAGCTTTTTCGTCAAAACATTGGTCTGAGCTGATAAAGCCACTATATTGTCTACTACACGAGCTCCTGTAGGTCATCTGGGATGCCTTTCTGTATGATACTGAAAGCTACTAGTTGCCATCTCATCTATCAACCTGTAGACCCGATCTGGCTTCTTTCTCATTAAACTACCTCCTGCTGTAGCATCTATGGTACTCTCCTGGTCGATGGGGTAAAAGATATTGACCTGCTACCATGTAGAGAACCCGTGACTAGGACAATGTGTCAACATATCTCGAATCGCTCCTACGCTTCATATAGACTTTCATTTTCATATTGGGTGAAGGAAGTGATCTCATTCTTCATCTTGGCAACCTTGGCAAGAGGAAAGAATTTAGCCAGAAATAATCTCATCATCTCATCCCACGTAGTAATCGATCCTAACTGCAAACTAGCCAACCATGCTCTAGCCTTAACCCTTAAAGAAAATGGGAATAACCTTAATCTCACCGCATCATCCGACACTCCATTCTGCTTGAACAAATCACAAATATCTAGAAAGGTCTCTAAATGGGTGTTTGGATCCTCCAAAGGCAATCCTCCAAACTGAGATGCTCTCACCATGGATGTAATGCTATGAGGAATCTCAAAACTCGCAGCTGTGATTGTCAGCCTTATAATGGGAGGCATGGGTCTATTATTGTGCCCATAGTCAACTCCCTTCTCTGTTCAGGATGTGGCATCAACCCCTCCTTGAGCTGTTCCATCTCTACAAACTGCTCTTCTCTAATCCTTTCTTATGTGTTACTATTCCGAGCCAATCTGGTTTCCTTGCGCAACCTACGAGCAGTTTTTTCAATCTCAGTATCTATTAGCAAATTCTCGGGCTTTTGACCACGAGTGAGCATAAACAAAATGAAACAAATAAAAAGAAAATAATAATAAGATAAGAATGAAAAATAAAACACACCGAAGTAGAGCAATCAAGCAAACAACTAAAATACGCAAATAAACAACGAAGCAAGAATTCCGTCTAACCTAATGACTCAAAATAAGGAATACCCCCGACAACGGTGCCAAAAACTTGTTGTTGTCTAAACAAAGCAATATATATTGAATTCTATCTAGACCAACTAGAGGCAAGCGTACCTCGTACACTGTTGACAAGTAATATAAAACGGTAAGAACGGGATATCGTACCTAAGGGATTCCAACACACAAGATAATTAAATTAAACGATTCAAAATTACTCAGATGATTAATAATTGATTGATTTGAAAATAAAATAAAATAAACGAATCAAGGAAATATGCAAGATGCAAAGTATGAATTAAAAACAACTAGATTTAATAAAATGACAGAAATTGGTTAAGGTATCGGATTTCAATTGGATTAGACATTAAAACTTGTAATGGTGGATTGATTTAGAAATTACTTCACTTAAGCAAGTCGAACCTAATGTTCATAGGAATTCCCTTCTCTTCTAAATCCGAGTTACCTACTGATTCATAGATAATTTGAAATAAAAGGCATTCATGACAAGAAGCCTAAAATTAAGTTTGTTAATCCTAGGTATCCTCATACAAGATCCTAAGGTTGGTCTACACTTTAGTCTCAAGTATGTTGCTTAATTAATTTTCCAACAAATTAAATCCCATTGGTTATGGCATTCAATCATCTAAGGTCTTAATCTAGGTGATCAAGCTAAATTAGGACTAAATATGCATTCAATCAAGCAAAAACCAATATTACAAAACTTGTCCTAATCCAATATCAATCCTAACCTTAACCCCAAAAAAAAAAAACTTAGTCACACATATTCTTCAATGCAACACAAATCATAGTCATAATATATAATTGCATTGGTTAAATCCACAAAAATTAAGACAAATAAGGAATAAAACAAATTCAATCCCAACAAAACCGTGACTGTTGGGATTGAAAAACGTTTTTGGCCAACGTTCAATTCACTTGTCTTCTTTCCGTGCTTGTGTGAATGGAGTGGAGTGTGTGTTGCCGGAGGCTACTTGCTTTTCTGTCTGTGAATGGAGGATGCATCAAAGTGGGGACTGCTGCGTGCTTGGCAATGAATGGAGGTTGTGTCTTGCGTTGGTGAATGGGGTAGAGGCTGCTTGGTTGTGACGCCAGCTGCTTCAACATTCTGTTGCCACCAGCTGCTTCAACTCTTCTATCCTATACCTTGATGTGACAAATAAAATTTGTAGTTTGGTCCACCTTTCACGCACACCCACTTCACGCACACTCACTTCATTCCTCTGCCGCCGCTACTTCTCTATGTATTGAATGTTTTTAATAAAGCCCTTGGTCCCCTTTTCACGCTACCTTGGTTCACGCACATTACTGTCTTCTTTACTCACCGCCGCCAACTCTCTCTTCTATCCAATGTATTGATTGTCTTATTTTTGTTCACACTCTTCGTTCCTCTGCTTCTTTATGTGCTGCTAGCTGCCTCAAGGATGTTGTGCCGCCACTTTCCTTCCTTTTCTCTCTATGTATTGAATGTTTTTCAAAGGATTTTTGGTCCACCACGTAAACTCATGCTCTTTATCTCTCCGCCGCCAACTTCACGTTCCTTTTGTTTCTTCTCCATATTCAATATATATTCTACCTCCCTAGGTCTTCCACCACTATTCTTCTTAACCTTTTAATCTCTCGTTCACGCCAGCTGCTCATTCCTCTTCATGGTCCCCTCATTTTTTGTCTTCCAAAATGTTAACGTTTTAGGTGGCTAAAACGTTAACGTTTTTTACCCAAGCTCCTTTGAAAGCTTTCCTTGATTTATGGTATTAGATGTTCCAAATCCAATGTGCCTAAAATTAAAACAAATAACTCTTAATTAATGCAATCTAAGCATTAATGCAATTTAAACATTAAATGGACAGATGCTTTGGTTATTGATATAGGTGGAATTGATATTGTGTTAGCGTGTAGTGGTTGTCTATGTTGAATGACATCGTATTTAATTACCAAAAAGGGATTATGAAGTTCTGTTAGTATGGTGAAAAGATGGAGTTTATGAGTGAAGGATAGAAAAACATGGTGGAAATTCCTGAGAAGAAATTAGCAAGAGTGTGGAGTGACAAAGATGTTATCTGTTGTTTTATGGTAGTTCATTAAGAAGGTTATATTAAAGGAAAAGATGATCAATAGGCAAAATTGAGAAACTCACTAGTGTAAGCAAATGTCGTGCAACTACTTGATGAATTCCAAGAACAACTTCAAAAATTATTAGAACAGTTTAGTGATGTTTTTAAAAAACTAAGAGGATTACCTCCATCCAGATTTCATGATAATAGAATACCAATTGAAGGAGGGAACAAAGGTTGTAAATCTTCGCCCCCCATAGGTACTCCGAAGTGAAAAAAAACACATTGTGGAAGAACTAGTGGAAGATATATTGCAACCGGGACTCATAAGACAAAGCGTCAACCATTCTCAGCTCTGGTGATTTTGATTAAGAAGGATGGACCATAGCGATTTTGTGTCGATTATAGATCACTAAATTAATGCACTATAAAGGACAAATTTCCTATCCCTTTAGTGGAAGAATTATTTGATGAGTTAAATGGCGCACAATTCTTTTCCAAGTTGGATATTAGAGCGGTTACCATCAAATACGAGTGTATGAAGAAAATGTTTACAAAACTGTCTTTCAAACCCATGAAGGACATTGTGAATTTCCTGTAATGCTTTTTGGATTAACGAATGCCCTAGTTACCTTCCAAATCTTAATGAATCAAATCTTCAAGATATATTTGCAAAGATTTGTACTGTTTTTTGATAATATTTTGATATATAGTAATCTTTTGAATTGCATTTGAAGTATCTACAATTTGTACTAGAGGCTTTAAAAAAGTAGCAATTGTATGTGAAATTATCTAACTGTTCTTTTGGAGTTCCTCAAGTGGAATATTTGGGACATATCATAAGCGGCAAAGGTGTATCGACGGATCCACTAAAAGTTCAGGCAATGTTAGCTTGGCCACAGCCACAAAATATTAGACAATTCAAAGGATTTTTGGGTTTATGTGGTTATTACCGAAGATTTATTGGAAGTTATGGGCATATGAGTAAACCTCTTACTAATTTGCTAAAGAAGGATTCATTTCTTTGGAAAAATGAGGCAACGATTGCATTTGCAGCTTTGAAATAGGCGTTGACAACAGCTCAAGCGCTAGCACTTCTTGATTTTATGAAGGAATTTGTAGTCAAAGCTACTGCTAATGGGGAGGGAATAGGTGCGGTAGTCATGCAGGATAATCAGCCTCTAGCCTTTGTTAGCAAAACGTTGTCCAACAAATATAAACTCCTCCTAGTGTATGAAAAGGAGTTTTTAGCTCTAGTTATGGCAGTAAACAATGGTCATATTACTTAACTGGGAGACATTTTGTGATACAAACGGTGATTCACATCTCAAAATACTTGATGGATCAGAAAATCACAACCCTTTTCCAATATAATTGGCCGCTAAAGTTGTCGAGTTTTGATTTTTCTAGTAAGTACAAAAAGGGAGTAGACAATTCTGCTACAGACTCATTATCCAGGGTGAATACTTCTGAGCTCTTCACCTTAACATTTCACAAGTAAGCACAGGGTTGCTCTCAGATATTAAAGAAAGTTGCAAGCAACATAAAATTCTTAAGAAATTGATTCAGCAGGGTGAATATAAAGGGACGATTTATACTTAGGCCAATAGTATTTTACGATGGAAAGGGCGTTCGATGGTTGGTAATTCAATATCTATTCGTCTTAAGCTGATTGATCTATATATGCATCCACTCCAGAAGGACATTCTGGTTGGTTGGAAAGTATATAAGATTGACTGCGTATTTTTTTCTCTTGCGAAGGTTACAACGAGATGTTAGAGAGTTTATACATAAATGTGAAATTTTTCAGAGAAATAAAAATGAAACCACTGCTTCACCTGGGTTGCTTCAGCCTTTACCTATCCCTCAACCTTTATGGACTGATATTAGCATGGATTTCGTAGAACGTTTACCATTATCGGAAGGGTACTCAGTGATTTTTTCAATTGTTGATAGGATGAGCAAATATGCTCATTTTTTGCCCTTGCGTCATCCCTATACTGCGGAAAAGATTGCTAAAAACTACATGGTATGCCACAAACGATTATTAATGACAGAGATGCCATGTTCATGAATGTTTTATGAAAAGAATTGTTTCGTCTTCAAGGTGTTAAGCTCCTATTTTCCATTGCTTACCCTCTTCAATCGGATGGACAAAGAGAGGTTTTCAATTGCACACTCGAAACATACCTTCATTGTATATCTTCTGATTGTCCAGCGAATTAAAGTAGATGGTTATTCTTGGCAAAATCATGGTACAAGACCACCATTCATTCGGCTATTAACATTATTCCATTTCAAGTTGTCTATGGTTTTTCGCCTCCATAGTGCACTCCATCTTTAGCGAGCGACTCTTCTATTTCAGCAATAGATCAAATTTTGTTAGATAAAAAAGTTATGACCAATATTCGGCAGTTTCATTTACAACGAGCACAAAATCGGAAGAAGAAAATTGTTGATCACCATCAAATGGAGAGAACATTCGTGGTGGGCGATTACGTTTATCTGAAGCTACAACCTTACCGTCAACAAAGTCTTAAGAGACGTCAATCGCAAAAGCTGGCGAATTTATTTTATAGTCCCTTCAAGATCATTCAGAAGATAAGACCTGTGGCATATAATATTAATTGATTTACCAGAAGATAGTAGGATTCATCCTGCTTTTCAAGTTTCGCAGCTACGAGTCTTTGCAATATCTTGGCCAGTATTACCTCCATCTTTGTATTCAGCACTTCGTATACCGATTGTTGTTATTGATTGAAGATTGGTTAATCATAATAATCGATCGGTAGTAAAGATAATAGTCCGGTGCATGGTCTTCTTCGAAGAATATCGACATCTCTTGGAAATTTTTGTATGATATGCAGCAACATTTTTCTAACGCAAACCTTGTAGACAAGGTTCTTGAAAAGAAGGGAAATGATAGGAATTCGTTAGTTGAAGTGAAATAGGAATTGATGATTGTAAACGATGTATACTTAAATAGTAAAAACGATGTTGTGTATATCAAACACTTGTTGCGCAACGATTGGCAGCCACCAACAGTTATTATAGTCGTTAATATAACCGTTGGGACTGGAAGTGAGAGTAACGAATGACAAATCTTATTCTCTCTCTCTAACTTCCTCTCTCCACTGTTTCTTTCTCTTCGTTATTTTTCTTCTCGTCGCTGTTCTCAATCCCTAAATTCGCAAACTAGCGTAACATAAATCTTTGGTACACCTGTTCTTGCGTCGTTGAACTTGATCAGAGAAACTGAGCATCTAGAATAAAATGCGAAAAACTATGTGCAGTAAAAACCATGGTCCTTTTGTTCCATATTCACCTATATTCCATACAAACCTAGGCATCTACCGGCGCTTTATGCGCATACTTCGTAACCAAACTGTCCAAGATAAATTGCAAGCAGGTGACAATCGAACTTCATCCAGTTCTAATCACAAAATGCCATTACAATAATGTTGGAGAGCCATGAGGCTTCTAGCATTGTAGCAGTACGGTTGAATTAATGATCCATCCCTATATCAGTAGAAGAAGCAAACTTAAACCATTTCATCCCAGGCCAAGGATAAGATGGAGTAATACTATTCAAAGAGAAGCTCCGTGAAGGAGCGTTATTTTTGTATACTAAGTTTTGGGGATTTTAGTTTTAATTCTGTTTTTTTAAAAAAAAAGTTTTCATTTTAAGTTTTTTTTTCTATTTTTCTTTTCAACAAAATCAAAAACCTGATTGATTGTTAATATAAATATTTTTTTTCACTGATAATAATTACATATTAGATAAAAATTAAAGATAAATTATTTTTAATTAAATAAATTTATTTAATATCTTATATAATATTTATTAATAAAATTATACTACTTTAATAAAATAAATAATTTAATATTTAATATTTTATTTATAAGTTAACGTTTATTTGAAATATAATTTAATTATTAAATCAACTTTTTTGAATATTAATATATTTTTAATTTTAATTATATTTATTAATAATTATTATAATTTAATTACATATAATTTAATTATAAAAATTAAATAAAATTAAATTATCCATAATTTTTATTGATAATTAATTTTAATTTATTAAATATATAATCTTAAATTAAATTATTCATAAATTTTTATTAATAATTAAATAATATATATTAAAATAATAGAATATCATATTATTAAAAAAAACAAAAACAGGAAACAAAAACCATTTTTTATGTTTTTCATAATTTTTGAAAGCTAGAAGAAATCAAAACAAAAAACAGAAACTAAAAATTCAAACAGACAAATTTTTTAACTGAATTTGAAAACAATCAGAAGCTACACAAACTCAAAAAGGATTTAATGGAGTGGCTGATTCAGACTGATATAGCGTGCAGCAATTGCTAACGTCAAGAAGGAGAGGAATATAATGGCTAAGTAGACGATTCAGGCGGCTTAATTAGAAGTATCATAGTTTATATAACCATATATATATTCTAATTTTGAAAAGCTTTATAATTCACGATGTGGTCCTATTTTGCCAGTTTAGCTCTGGAAATTGATACAAAGCTTGTAAAATGGAGATTACCTGCTAACTCATCTTAAATTGAAGAAGGATAAAAGAATGCATAAGATAGACCAACTTATATTCACCTCCACGCACGGTCAAAAGTCGAGACATTTGAATAAACTACTGGATGTTTTATATTCAGGAAAGAGAAGTAATAGGTGAAAACCTGAGGCATTCACGTACGTCAAGGAATAAAGACTACAATGGCATCACTAATCCCAAATTAACGTTTTGTTTACTTCCAGGTGCCAAGTTCAGAGTAGATATTACTATAAAGATTTCAAATTGGAAAACCTTTTAACTTGGGAATACTCTACTGTTTAGTATCTTTTCTACCTCTGCTACGGTCAAATGCGTAATGCCATTCTCCTTCATCCATTTGCCTCCTCCGGCCAAGCCAACTTTAATTTTTTTCTCCCCCATCTTTAGTAAATTCAATCCTTCACTCAATCTGGGAAAGAAACACTCTGGCCTCAAGCACCAAGCCGTAAATATAGCAAACAGAACCTCTAAATCACTACTAAACCTTTCAACACCAGAATCATTAAACTTGACATTGCTCATAAGAATACCAGTAAAAAGTAAGCGATCAACACCAGCAGCCAAACTTCTCCACACATTAACAAAGTCGATCCTATTCAAACTTTCTTGTATCACTGAAATTTTTCCTTGAAAATAATCTAGAGCCTCAACTAAACTTTTGGATACTGTCCAACCTTCTTCACTCTTTTCCTGCCATTGCCTCCTGTTTTTCACATAATCTCGGCACCCGGCATCAAAACCCCTCAAAACAACAATGGATATCTTCTCTACCCATTCTTTCCTGAAATCCTCCAACTGTCTTATCTCTTCATCCAGAATGCCACCAGATCCATCAAATGATCCTTCCCTGCCATTTCTGCCATAATTGATAGAGTTTTCCAGTTGATTTTGGTTATCAGAACTCATCTCAAGGAAAAAAACATCATCGGACCACTCCTTTAAAACAGACTCAAAGTAGTGAGCAGCATTCAGGGAGTGTGCAACTTTGATTACAGCATCATCATCAGTTAAGGCTGTCAGTCCCTCCGCCTCTTGGCACCTGTGAAGCATACAATTAAGAAATCGCTGTATAATAGGCCCACCAACCAATCTGAAAAACCTGGATCTCAAAAGATTGGTAGGCAGTGATCGGCATCGATCAATCACTATGGATAGACGTTGAATGAAGGCAACAGAAATAGCTGGAGATTTGTAATTTTCAGAAGCAGATAGCAAAGCTCCGCCCTGAATTCTGATTTTCCAAATTCTCTCATCGTCTAGCTCAGGTCCTAGCTTCTCAAGTGTGTCATTAAGCTCTATCCCAGCCCATAAATCAAACCAATCAGGCCTATCACAGAAAACAGATAGGGAGGAAACTTTCTGCAGGTTATCATCTCCCTGAAAGGAATTCAAGATTCCAGAATGTGTTACCAGAGACTGAATGCGTTTATCAAAAGCAATCATCAGGTCAACAAGATGGAGCCATAATATTCTAGCCTGAGACTGGACACCGGTAACACTTGCTTCATCCAGCTGACCTATATAAATAGGGAATATCTCTTTGGCCAAGTATGTCACTAAAGAGGTTACCATTGCCGATACCCATTCTTCTCGGCAACTGTAACCCAACAGCCTTGCTTCATCAACCAGTGGTTGCAATAAATCGTCCATACTGTCAACATAATCCCTTGTTATCTTATACACAAGAGCGAAAATGAATTCTGGCTTATCAACCCACTTTGAAAAATGTCGTTGGCAAGCAATTGATATAGGATTTACAAGTTCTTCAATCGCCCAGAGTGGCTGTATAAGAGCACCTTCCAAGTTATGGCTTGCAAGTTGCCGAGATTTTCTTCTTCTCTGCAATTCTTGCAAGCGGCACAAGGCAAGAAAGTTTTCACAATACCGTCGTTTGAGGTTCCCGTGCATTGTAAAAAGAGGATTGAGGGCTTCAGTTGATTTCCTCGCATCAGGTTTTAAAGAACTCAAGGTGGAAAGAGGCGGTGGCCACCCAAGTGAAGCAAGAAGGGCACGATAATCTGCAATTGCCTGGGGTCTCAACATGGCAAGAGACCGATCAACTCTATGATCAACTGCCAAAACAAGACGCATCCACTGAGGATGTGTTTTTGTTACTAATGTTAAAACATCTTCAACCTGTCCAATGGTCTTGATAGCAAGTAGCCGTGCTTCCTGAAAGTTAGATAACTCGCATAGGTTTTGAAAGAAAAAACAGAATTAAGAAATTTGAAACAGCATTGACTTTTGTAAATAAAACTCACCTCTGAACTACCGAATGAAGCATGCTTGCCTAGATTCCGGTGCATACTAGAAGATACAGCATCTTCAATATCACCAACCAAAGTGTCAAGCTTTAACGCAGTCTCTAGAAAAATACAAGCAAAACATTCGTTCACAGAGTCAGAAGATTCTCAGGGAATAAAAAGTTTGCTTGTTCCCCATAAACTAACAAAAGCAACGAGAAAGTGAACACTTCGCTCAAAAACTCTGGATTGAATTCACTATACATGCAATGCAGAAGATCCAAATAGTTTCACAATTACAACTCATTGTTATAACCACCTAAAACTAAAAGCCACAAAACTGTACAGTCAATACAATTCAATTCACAAAGCTTTACAGTCAATGCAATTTAATTCAAGTGCAGATCTTGATTTGCAATGAAAATAAAAACTCACCGGCATAAGCTCGAACAGTTTCAACTCTCGCCACCTCCTTGGCGAGCGCCGGCAGCTCCTTTGACCCATCTCCATTGTCCAGTCCTCCATCTACACACAATCGACACAAATTTTATAAATTTCAACACAGAGACTGAAATTGGCATAACGAGTTGGCACCTGATGGAGAAGTAGTGCGAGTGAAGGAGTCGAGTGCCGTCAACTTGGAGTGAGCATCACTCACTAGTCGATGAATCCCATGGGAGAACGAAGCATAAGCAGCAAGCCTCGATCCGAGGTTCGATTTGAGGTGGTCTAGGGCTTGGTCCAAGTCCAGACACTGAGAGTGCAGCTCCAAGACGAGGCTCTGCGCTCGATCGAGATCTGCTTGACAGTTGAGATTTTCGTTGAGGAATGAGATGGCCGAGGAGGAGAGCGTCGAGAGGCGAGGAAGAGTCCCAGGGGAGTCCATCGCCTAAGCCATTGATCGGATAATTGAGGGAACTTCGGAGATTTAATTATTTTTTGGGTGAACGAACGGGTCGGATTCGGAGCTCTAAATCTAATGACATGAGTTGATTGATCGGGTGCTTATTTATTGTCCGATAGAAATAATTTAAAGAACCGTATTTTACGTCTTTGTGTATTAGGTAAATTTGAAAATATATATAAAAACAGAACTAAAAGCTTCATATGTGTTTTTTTTAATAAAAGGAAAAACCGAGACGATTTACAACATGGGTCTAGGGGAGCGGGTCCCGATATACCCTCCACAAGAAGAAAATGGCACCCAATGGGTGGGGCTTCGAGATAGGTAATCCCGATATTGATATGAGTGGCGTAATTTGCTAGCCAATATGCGCATCTGTTGCTCCCTCGATAGATGTGACGATATGCAACAGTCCAGTTCCGGTTGAGTAGTTCATTTATACCTTGAACGATGGGATTGAGGACCTTAGCTCTGTTAGTTGCGAAGGAGATTAATTGGATTGCCGTTGTGGAATCCACTTCTAACTCAATTCGACGATAGCCCAGATTCTAAGCGATTGTGAGCCCAGTGAAAATCCCCTAAAGTTCTGTGAACATCGGGGAACACCAACCTAGGTTTTGTGTGAACCCTCTGAGTTAGTTGCCTTCATAGTCCCGTAGAAGCCCACCTGCTGTGGCCGTGGACGAGGAGCGTTTACTGGTGCCATCGGTATTAAGTTTCACCCACCCCGGGAAAGGTGTGCTCCAGCTGAGACATTGTTGATGTCTAAGGAGGGTACCAAAAGCTGTTGGAGTCCGCCAGTCAGCGGCCTATCGGATCAAACCTGCATAAGACAAAATACAAGATATGGGTGAGGAAGGCCAAGTAAAATTTGCATCAAATAAAGTCTGATTTCGCCATGTCTATAGCAACCAACAGGTGGTGCCAAACAGGACCGCCCAATCATGTCTGTGGGTGTGTCGGTGTTGCTGAAGGTTTGTCTGGACCCACTCTTACGCTGGCATAGTGAAGAAGTCGTGAGGCATAAGATGGGAGGGAAAGGTGGTCCACGTCTGGCGGATTTTGCTGCAATATCGCAGGACATGTAGCGAGGATTCTTCAAGGCGGCAGTGATGACAAGATCCATCTATGGAGATGTGCCTATGAAGGAGATGTTGTTTAGTGAGAAAGCAATCGTGTGCCAGAAGCCAAAGAAATGAGCGCATACGTTGGGGACCCTGCCATTGCCATGTTAAGTCAAAATTGACTTTACGTGTTGAATAATTTTGATGAAAACGAAAAGCAGATAAATGAAAAGTAGATGAACTATTCCTTAACAAAAAGCAGACAAAAGCTATTCAAAAGAAACACAGACGGAAGCTATC
>JAOTAX010000007.1:21196925-21216698 GCA_025629825.1 Erythroxylum guanchezii
TTAAAACATATAAAAAAGTCAAATAATATTATATAAATCTCAAAATAAACGTGAATATGTGTTTGTGGGTATTGTGGAAATTATGTATAAAACATAAAGGTAAAAGGAACTAAAAAATAGGTTCATTCATTAATCTGAAAAGTTTACCTGAAAAAGTGCTTTTTTGAAAAGCTTCAAATTTGAACTTCTCAAAAAGCTGTATTTTAGCTTCCAAAAAAGTCATTTCTAAAAAAAAAAAGTACTTTTGGATTTTACAGCCAAATGCTCAGTTTTCTAAAAAACAGCTTTTGTTGTAAAAAAAAGTGTTTATTCACCCTCCAAAAGTTGAACCAAACAGGCACTTAATTTACAAGCATTCCAATGAAGCATTTCTTGATTATGCAAAGCACACTTTCCCTGGTGTAATATATAATTTCAAGCCTTTCCAAACTCCTACGGGCGTTTATTTGAAATTGAGAAACTTATTCATGTCTGTAAGAGATAGGCTGTATTACTACAAGCACAAAGATACCAGAAATTGCAGTCCTCTGGATGTAGTTGCAGCAGCAGGATAAAATTCCAGTCAATTTAAAAGTGATTATTTTCCTTTCCAGGAACGTATTAATCCTGGAAGCTTCAGTACCAATGCATCTGATTGTCTCACCTCCCACCAGTACAACAAGATATCGAATTGAAGGGGATGCACGCACCCGTCCTTACCTGTAAATTTGTGAGTTGACAACTTTGTACTGTAGTCATGGACGTGCAATTATATATCGAATAAGCAAAAAGTAAATCGCTGACAGTCCTGAAAGGCTATAACTGTACGAGAACTTTTTATTAAACTGTGCAATTTTTACATTTGTGACCTTTGGTGAGCTCTCATACTGACTAACTTAAAAAAGAGAGAAGGAAACCAAAAAACCAACTGAAAGGCTAAGTTATTCCCGGAACTCCTTCTGGAACTGTGCCCTATGGATCTAAAATAAAACATTGAACTGCCCCACAAAGAACGGAAGAGTTCTTCAACTGTATAGATCCCCACAAAGACTATGAGAAAGGACACGTACACTATACTTGGTGCTGGAAGAACTGCTATCCTTTAGCAGCCCATCACAGCACAATTGTACACAAAGCTGCCTGGGGATGTCTTTCTTGCAAGAACTTCCCACTGTGGTGGGTCTCCATTTGGAACCCACGCATTAACCTCGATCAACCCAGCACCAAGAGCCCTCGGTCCACCAATAACAATCAGCTGATCTCCACATGCCCTAAATGCCAATCCCCAACCCTTCATTGAAAATGCCTGTTCAGGCAGTCCCCCAAGCACAAGCCAGACTTTTTTTTCTTTATCATACTTGCTTACCTCCCTCTGCACATAATTAGCTGCGTACAACTCATTATTAACAACTGCAATTAAGGGAGGTGCCTCAGCTGTAGCAGAAATTCCGCTCTCGGCAGCCCCTCCATTTCTTGGGGTCAACATGTCAGGGATCACATGCCATGATCTTGTTTCCAAATTGTACATCTCTGCACACGTAAGCATCTTATTGTCTACACCGATCCCGCCAATGACATAGAACTTTCCATCCATAAACACACCAGAAGACATTTTTCTGGCCTTATTCATGCTTGGAATGGTGATCCATGTGCCAGTTTCTGAATTGTAAAGCTCCGCTGAGCTCAAAACATGACCATTTGTATCACAACCACCAGCTAGAATCGCCATTTTGCCTAGACTGGCGGAACCAAATAAGCACCTGGGTTGATTCATTGTCATGCCAGTTGTCCATTTATTTGTTAGTATGCTATATCTATAAATAACATGATCAGTTATTTCCTTTCCGAAAACAAGCAGTTCGGTACCAACGGCCAATGATTCCTTGTCAGAACACATGAAGCATTCATTTGAATTCATTCTTGGCAAATGCATCCACCTGCGACGAAGAGGATCAAAGGCCTCCCATTCAAGGAGATTGCAAGAGAAGTACACCCAATGTTCAATTATACCCAGTTCCCGTCTCAGCTCATAAAGTAAGCCACTCTGAACCAGAGATTGGAAGCTTTTGTTTAACAAGGCAATGTTGCCAAAATCAGACCTTGAGCAGCGGAGGACACAGCTAATTGACAATTCCCGACCAAGATAATTGATTAGTGAATCTTGGTCTTGGTCCTGTGTTTGATGCTGACCATCTGACTTACTAAGCACCAATGCACAAAGGATATTAACTTTCTTTGCTTGACCCTGATCATGTGCCTGATCAGGAATGACTGCAGGGGAAACAATCAGACCCTCCAATTCTGCCTTTGTCTCATGAATTTCCATCAGCTTGGCTGTCTTTCTTAGTTTAACATTTTCTCCTTCTAATAGGCGCTTACTTGGATGGAAGGCATTGCAAATCAAGTTGCTGTCTTCCTCCAATGTGGATGGCACCACCATTTTTTCTCCTTCTAATAGGCGCTTACTTGGATGGAAGGCATTGCAAATCAAGTTGCTGTCTTGCTCCAATGTGGATGGCACCACCATTTTGCAGGAAGGTATCATTAAACAACCAAGCACTTGGTGCCTTCGTCACAGTAAAAGAACAAGAAACAAAGCAATTAATAAAGAAGCAAATCAAACACAAATTTTACTTCTTTAGCTAAAATACCAAAATATCAGTAGAAGAATGCTGTCTTTAACACAATCATAACCATTGCCAATAATGCATGCTATCCAAAAACTTATTTATGAAACTAAACGACGCAAACAGATACAGAAGGGCAAATTCAGATCCTTACAACATCTGAATCTACCGAATTCTGCAAAACACAAACACACATAGGAAAATGCGACGCACCACAAATGATTTCGAAAACCAGGAGCAACTCGTCCATCAGCATCACATTCATGCTAGACAAGAAAAATCTATCAATCATCACTGAAAACTAATAGAACAACAACCAAGAAAAGCTACGTGCTTTAACTTTGAAATAAATTAGTGAAATCAACTGCAAACGAGAAATTGAAAACAACCGAATTAGAATGTCTGGAGTCAGAATAGCACAGTAATCTCGAACAAACAAAATCTAACCAAAAGTCACAGCGCATGCCAAGCCTGCAACTAAAATTGAAACGGGAATCCAATTCCTTCAAAAATCTGCTCCAAACAGAAAAACTAAACGAAAAAAAGATCTGCTCACAACAAGCATCAACATTTACCTGCAACAAACTCTACCCACGTAAGAAAACGACAATGAAGGTGAGTAGAAAAGCCGAAAACCAATAAAAAGAGAAAGAAAAAGCATCAACAAGCCAACAAGGAGTGTTACTGTAACATTTAAAAAAGAAAACGAAAAATGAAGAACTCACTAATTAGCAAGAAATCTTGGAGCTTTCTATTGTGTTCCTCAACGATTCCCAGAAAGAATCGAAACCCAGTTGCTCTTGCTTCCTACAGATTCCCTCTCTCTCAAAAACTCTCACGTACACACAGACCCTGGTTGCTGGTCATATTCGCTTGAAGAGTTGACACATCGAGTTATGGTGATGGGTCTGAATAGTGGGCTTTTATAGTGTCAAATAAATAATAATTTCCTTTTAATTTTTTTTGTACAAAAGTGGAGGAGAGAGGAAGAAACATGTGGGGCCTACATCAGTAGAGCAAGTGTTTTTGTTGATGTAATACTTAGAGAGAGGGAGAGCACATAAGTCGCCAGTTTGGTAGGACAGACATAGAGATAGAGATGGAGATGGAGACAGTAGACATGAAACCGAAACCGCCAACGGCCATTTCTGCACGTGTTGCTATTTCGAAACAAATATGGCGTCTCGCTCTTACTTTTGTTTTGTTTTTTGTGAGTACGGCAGTTCGGCTCCTCTTTTTCTTTTTTTCTCCGCTTTTCTCTCCCATCTCTAATGTAATTTTATACAGGGTTATCTTTGGAAAAATACTTTTACTACTGTTCTATAGTTTGTTTGTATTTGAATTAATATGCTTATTTGGCTCTTGAACATATTCTAACTTTGACAAACATTTTTATATAAAAAAAAACAAAGGAACTTTTTTGAGAAGCACAATTATCAGCTAAGGCTGAAGAAATACAAGCAAAGAAAGATAAATCTCAATAAACAAAACCTAACATAAAACTAGCCTTTTTTATAAAAGAATGAGCTGCACAATTTGCAAATCTTTTACAAAAATTAAAATAAATATTATTTATGGAATTACAAAGAAATAAGTAATCATTAATAATCAAATTAACTTCAGACCGCTTGCGAATGATTAAAAGAATACCCTAAATAACCATCTTATTTAATACAACATATTTTAATTATCTTGCAAAATATAATAAAATGGATGTATGAGAATCATTATTAATGACATAAAGGATTTTATTTCAATTCCCTTGTTCATAATTGATTTTATGCTTAATATATTATACAAATGCATGATTTATTAGATAGCATGATATGCACCATTTCGGTTTGTTTAGAATGAGAAACTATTAATTATGAAGCAAAGTTCTCTTAATTAAACTCACTTTTTATCATCATCATTAGCAACACTTAGTAAAAATCCATTGAGGTGTGAAATTTAGAAAAATCTAATAGTACATAACTTTACCCCATATTTAATAGAGAAATTATTTTTGATAGACTCATATGCAATGTGTTAAGTGAAACTCTTTATCATTTAACTAAATATTAAAACCTTCATTCTTTTGTTTAGGGATTTATAAAAATTTCAAAAGTTCATTACTATCTTTTTCTATAATAATGATGATATTAATAAGACTATAGATTACAATTGTAAAATTTTATGTGATAATGAAACCAAATTCCTATTTTCGTGATAATCATTTTTGTTGTTCTTAACATAACTTGTTAGGATTTAAAATATTTTAATATAATAAAACATGTTATGTTAATTTATATTATATTAATACTAATATACATAATTACAAAGTTTTTATATAAAAGCCACCTCAAATAGAAAAAGTTAGAACTCTTTCACTTCTAAACTCTCTGAAGAAGAGACATTGAGTCTATATTCGGTATATAGAGAGTTCTTCACCGATGTCGTGTTTTTAACAAGTTTCATAACTCAATATTCATCCCAAAAGAAATATTTTGGTAGGAAAATATATTTTATTAATTATAATTATTTTTATGAAATCAATCATGACCTTCATTTTTTTTTTTGTCTAAATGGTTCAAGCAACATACTGTTATTCCTTTTTTTTTTCCTCTAATTAGATCTCAAACTGTATAAGTTTGTTTTTCTATCCTTTCACGTATTTTATTTATGCTCTTTGTTGTTTATGACAACCATTTTTTCAGGCTTTCTGTTCAACCATTTTATTATATATAAATATATTTGTATTTATTTATTTTTATTATCATTGTACTAGAATTGTAATTATTGCTATTTATTTATTCTTTATTATATATTTATTTGACTTTTTCCTTCCTTCCTGTTTACTGTAGGATATGATAGGAGTTAGTTAGCATATATCTGTTATGTATATTTGTATATCTGCACTGATACTGTATTATTCACATTATTCGTGTATATCATCCTAGATACTTAGTATACAGTTGGTTACAACAACTCTCTGTATATATTTCATACACATTACGTAATACAAAGGCTTTTCTCCTGGAAATTATTTTATATCCTTATATGGTATCAGAGCCTTTGGCTTAACGGCAATACCATTTTTTTTCATGCTTTCTATTCGTTTTTATCCTACACAAACACAATCATGTCTCATGATTCTGAATCTACTGCAACCGCTACACTTGCAGTCAATACCAAAGCCTCAATCCCTCAAAACCTAATCATGTTCACCACAGGTTTTTCATCTCATTCCAAATTAAATGGTGTAAATTTTCCTGCCTGGAGAGTCCGGGTAAGTGCACTCCTCATTAGCTACAACGTGAAGGGGTATGTTGATGGCGCCATCCCTTGCCCAGTTACACCCAAGTCCGAAACTGGACATCTGGATTAGACAAGATCAATTTGTTCTCCACGCTTTGATGACCACTGTTGTGCCAAATATAGCTACTCTACTTGGCGTCGTTCACTCCTCCAAAGAAGTCTGGGATCTACTTGCCAAAACATATGCAGGGACATCTCGTTCCCGACTAATGTCCTTAAAAGAAAAACTAATATGTATTCGGAAGGGAGGCAAAACTATTTCGGAATATCTGAAGGAAATCAAGAGCCTTGCGGATGAGATAGCACTTGTCAGTTCACCAATCGATGACACGGATTTGGTAATCCACACCCTGAATGGCTTGACTACTGATTTCAAAGATGTTAGTGTTACGATCCGTGCTCGCGAAACTCCAATTGGCTTTGATGGTCTGCATGAAAAACTTATCGACTTTGAGCAGTTTTTGGAAAGGCAAACACGGCTTGAAGAATCGATTCAGGCTCCATCTGCGCATGTCTCCTGCAAACAACATTCTACTTCTCATCGATGCTATGGTCGCTCCAATAACAATGAATCCTCCAATCGACCACCAGTCATTACCCTTCCCAATCCCAGCCCACTCATTCCCCCTGGAATGCCTGACCAACATGAGCTCATATGTCAATATTGTGACAAACCTTGTCACACAGCCAAAACCTGTTGGCTACTATATGGGAAACCAATCAGAAATCAAACCAGGCATATGTCGTCCACTTCACGTCCACGTCGTGGTCCAGGAGCTTACACTATTCACACAAACGAATCATCCTCCAAAGGGCAGTGGATTCTTGATTCGGGCGCTACTCATCATGTTACCAATGACTTGAAAATTTTGTCCTTACACTCCCAGTACAAAGGACATGATAATTTGCAAGTTGGCGATGGTTATGAAGTATCCATCGATCACACGGGTAGTTTCTCTCTTCCCACTACATCAAAACCAATTGTCTTTAATAACATTCTGCATGTACCAAAAATAAACAAAAATCTTCTCTCAATTAAAAGGTTGTGCACCAGAAATAACGTATCTGTTGAATTTTTTCTCAACTATTTTCAGGTGAAGGATCTGCAGAGCAAAACAATGCTTCTTACCGATTCTTGCCACAATGATCTCTATGATCTCTGTCTCCCTCTCCTCAAACTAGCTGTTTCAGACCACTCTTCATCGTCCACCAGTACTTCATCATATATTAGGTCATCCATCTAATAAGGTGTTTAATTTCCTTCAGTCGACCCACAAGTTCGGATCTCATATGGCTTCATCAGTTGTGTGTGTTTCTTGTCAATATGCAAAGAGTCACAAACTTCCTTTTTCAGATCTTCGACTGCAAAGTTCTAAGCCTTTAGACATAATATTTTCTGATGTTTGGGGGCCTGCTCCATTGGTTTCTGTCGATGGTTTTCGCTACTATGTTATTTTTGTTGATCACTTAACAAAATTTACTTGGGTTTACTTGTTAACGAATAAATCTGATGTCTTATCTACTTTTATCAACTTCCGCAAGCATGTTGAAAATCAATTTGAAACACCTATTAAAACCCTCTACTCTGATAATGGAGGGGAGTTTCTCAAACTAAAACCATTTTTGGCGACACATGGTATATATCACCTTACCACTCCACCCCAAACACCTGAACAAAATGGGTTATCTGAACGTCGTCACCGTCACCTTATTGAAACCACTAGGGCCCTTCTTCATCAAAGCAAACTTTCGGCCAATTACTGGTCTTATGCTATCTGAACAGCTGTTTACCTTATTAATCGATTACCCACACCAACCCTCCATATGCAATCTCCTCTTGAAATACTATTTCATCAGCCACCCAGTTACACACGTCTACACTTCTTTTGGTTGTCTTTGTTTTCCTTGGATACATCCCTACACCATCAATAAACTTCAATCCCATTCCACTCCATGTATATTTGTTGGCTACTCCTCCAATTAGTTTGCATACCTCTGTGTTGACCCGAGCACCAACCAAATATACACTTCTCGCCATGTTGTTTTGGTTGATGATCAATTTCCACATACATCACCAGATCAATTATCTGTCTTTTCCATCTCCGATATAAATACCTCGCCACCCCTGTCTCATCAGATTATTCCCATTATGGCATCACCTGTACGACGAGCACTGTCGGGCCATGCAAAAGCTTCATCCTCAATCCCTCCACAACCACCTATTCATCATCACTGCCCCAATCTTGACCTCCCACCTTAACAACCGACCAACACAACCAATCTACCAATCTTCATCTAATGATCACCCATTCTAAAAACAATATCCATAAACCAAAAACTTTCAAGGCTACCCGTCACCCACTTCAAATACCCCGTTGGCGTGATTCAACTCTCTCAGAATATGATGCCTTCTTATGGAATGGAATTTGGACTCTCGTTCCTCCAACAGAAGCTCAAAATGTTGTCAAATGTATGTGGCTTTTCAGAACGAAACGCCATTCGGATGGCTCAATGGCTCGGTATAAATCTCAAATGGTTGCAAAAGGCTATGGACAATGTCCCGGGATCGACTATAGTGACACCTTTTCTCCTGTGGTGAAACACCAAACAATCAACATATTCCTCACTTTGGCGCTGGCCAACTCCTGGCCGCTACATCAAATGGACGTTAATAATGTGTTCCTCCAAGTTCGACTCGATGAAACTGTTTACATGAAGCAACCGTCGGGTTTTATCAGCAAGGAGCATCCAAAGTATGTTTGCAAACTACATAAAGCAATCTACGGTCTAAAGCAAGCTCCACGTGCCTGGTATCAAGAACTTCGGCTTTTCCTCCTCCACTATGGTTTTCTCTACAACACAAATGACTCCTCTCTATTCATATATCAATGTCGAGGGATTACTATGTACTTTCTGGTATATGTGGATGATTTGCTGCTCACTGGAAGCTCTCCGACTGCACTTGATGTCTTTATTAAAGAACTATCCAGCAAATTTTCACTCAAACACATGGGCACTCCATCTTACTTTCTCGACATTGAACTCATACCTAACGTCGATGGCATTTTTCTCTCTCAGTAACGTTACATGCATGATTTACTTACGAAATTTCATGTGGCAGATTGCAATCCTTGTACTACTCCCATTTGTACATCCGCCACCCTCAAACTGGATGGCAGCTCAGCTCCAACTAATGCGCGTCTATATCGTAGTATATTAAGCGCCTTACAATATGTTCTCCTGACACACCCCGATCTCAACTTTGCCATAAATAAGCTATCTCAGTACATGCATAAACCGCCTACACTTCACTTTCAACAGCTGAAACGCACACTTCGGTATCTCAAACATACCCATGCCTTAGGTCTTCAACTGCATCGACCAAAACACATTCGACTTCAAGCCTTCAGTGATGCTAACTGGGGAGGAGATGCTAACACCAAAACCTCTACATCTGTCTATGTTATTTATCTTGGAAGCAACCCCATTTCCTGGAGCTCAAAACGTCAACGTACAGTTGCTAGATCCTCCACCGAAGCTGAATATCGTGCAGTAGCAAACACCGTTGCAGAAGTCATGTGGATTTGCAATATTCTCTGAGAACTCCATGTTCATTGCTCGGGCATCAATGATTTACTGTGATAATTTGGGAGCTACGTACGTATGCTCTAATTCGGTCTTTCATTCCCGGATGAAACATCTTGCTTTGGACTGCTATTTTGTTTGCAAATAATGTGCAAAAACATCATCTAAATGTCTCTCACATTTCTACACTGGATCAAATTGCAGATGCCTTGACTAAACCACTGTCCAGACAAAAGTTTGAAGCTTTTTGGACCTAGATGAATGTTACGTCCCGTGACTTCATCTTGCGGGGGCGTAATAGGAGTTAGTTAGCATATATCTGTTATGTATATCTGCATATCTGCACTGATATTGTATTATTCACATTATTCGTGTATATCATCGTAGATATTTAGTATACAATTGGTTACAATAACTCTTTTTCTATATTTCATACACATTACATAACAGAGAGGCTTTTCTCCTAGAAACTATTTTGTATCCTTATAGGTTATTTAGAAATAATCTTTTCACTAGCTAAGAATAAGACTTTGTACTACTAACCTCTCGAAATCTTATACATCAGCAAAATTTACAATGAGTATTATTATTGTTATTAAGGTTGTTATTTGTTTAAAGCGCCTGCTTATATATATTTACACTAAAAACGAGTTTTTCTTTGATTGAAAAGATATTTCAATGATGGTATGAATTTTTATCCTCGTATGTTTCGATTCAGGTAATAAATAAATAAATTTAATTCTATTTATTTAGACCCCCGCCATCTATGGATGGAAGTCATGTTATCCAAGCTTAATTTTGTATGCAATATTATTAAAGACATTATCTGCACCAATAGCTAATGTATGTGTGGGTTTTACTGAGATTTGGCATGTAATCATTGAGTCTTTTTTGGAGTCATGAGTTCACTGTGATGATGATGTTTTCTGCCAATATATTCAAAAAAAAAGTAAAAAAAAGCATTTGTTTATTAGTAGAGTTTTTATTAGTAGAACTTTTTACTATAGATTTTTTTAGAAGAGCTTTTTTAAAAAATCAATTGACTGTTTGACTATTATTTAAAAAAGAACTACTTATAACAGACTATTTGGCAACATAAAAATAAAAAGTACTTTTAATTTTATCTATATTTTTTTGTAATAAAAATTATTTATGCATATAAAAATTATTTAAAGTATATTAAACAATATGCAAAGTACAATATATTAATTATTATATAATTTTAAACCATATGAAACATAAATTCAAATATATCTAACTAAATCTTTTATATAGATTATAACATAAGTAAACTAATATAAAAATAAATATTAAAACATATAAAAGGTCAAATAATATTATATAAATCTCAAAATAAATAACCAAGTTGAGTAAATATTTAAATCCATAATAAATGGGAAGATGAGTTTGTGAGTATTGTAGAAATTATGTGTAAAACATAAGGACAAAAAGGACTAAAAATAGGCTCATTAATTAATCTGAAAAATCTACCAAAAATTGATTTTTTGAGAAATTCCAAATTTGAACTTCTTAAAAAGTTATATCTTAGTTGCAAAAAAGTTATATCTATTAAATAAATGCTTTTATATTTTATAACTAAACACCTAGTTTTCTTAAAAAAGATATTTATGATGAAAAAAGTACTTATTAACCTCCCAAAAGCTCATCCAAATAGTACTTATTAACCTCCCAAAAGTTCATCCAAATAAGCACTAAAACATAAAATAAAGATTAATAAAAAAGTCACCTTCGTTTATGGGTAAACAACCTGGATAAACACAGGCTTTAGAGAGACACTACAATAAAGAAATCACACAAAGCATGGGATGAGAGGGGTAATAATTAATATTCCTCTTATTCTTCTTTCCGATTCACCTTTAGTTTTCCCCTTGTGACCAAAATTGTTTGTATTATTCAAACTTTACAAACACCGATGAAACCGTCGCCTTGGCTTTTTGCTGGAATGGAACACAAATCCACGTGCTTATGATGTAATTATGTTGTTCTTTAGTTTTCTCTCTTAGTTTTCACATTTGCCTTTATTCTACTCTCTCCTCTCCTCTATCACCTTTCCAAAGGTGCTATACCATGTTTTCAATTACATTTAAGTTGACCAATAACTTACATGACGCATAGTTTTGTCTTACTATCTATATTTAAACAAATATATATCTAATAATTATGCTTAGGAAAAGTGCTACCATTTTTTTTTCTAATGATGGTTTCTAAGGATTGTGGGAGTAAGGGTAATGTTAAGTACGATATAGATAATTTTGAAAAATTAATTAGATTGTGAGCTTGATGTATAGCTCGTAAGTAGTTGAGTGGGTCATCTTGATGCCCTATTAATCATTTGAATGATAATTTTGTAGAAGTGGAACTCATTAAACTAATTAACCTAAAGCATCATTTTTCTAAGTTGTATAAGAATCTCTATAATTCCATTCATTTGTTTTTGTTGCAACTGGCTAATTCTATCAATGAGGAAGGACAAGGGGCACTAGAATATACTCGTGTGCATATATATATGATTGGGTCGGTCGTGCTAGGCCCAAGTTTAAATTCAGAACGACACATGAGCCGATCGGCCTATCTCTTGATGTTAGACCTAATTCTTACAGGTGTTTACTAAATAAACTCATTACCTCATCATAAAAAAGGTACGACTTTTAGAACCCTAATATTCTTGATTCCTAGCCACCAAAACTCTCATAAAAAGACTAACTTGAGTGTCGGAGAGGCCTACCGGCAGTCAACTCCCGGTGTGCCTTTACTGTTTTACAGACATTTTTTAATCAAAATCAACCAATCTCATGAATCCAAGCAACAGCGCCCAGCCCCATTAAAATCAGACAGAATCAATATATATATATATATTCAGAAAGAGAGAGAGAGAGAGAGTCCTTTACAGACTCATGTATCTCTCAGTCGCATTTTCTTCCTCAAGCACCGACTGGCTTTCATGCTTCAAGGGTTTTGACAGTTCTCTGGCCCACTTATGCACTATCACCATTGGACACCTCTCTCTATCTCTTTGTACATCTACACATACAGTATAAACACATGCGCGCAGACGCACCGAGACAAAGTTAGTTCCTGCATGCACCGACTCCTTTCAAGCTCTCTCAGGGCTTTGACAGCTCTCTATTTCTCTCATATGCATTCACACTACTAGCAAGCACTAAATGCCCATCCATAGCTCTTTAATTAGGTTTATTTGATACCTCTCTTTCTGTTTTCACTCTCTCACTGACACAACACACAGACATGCAATCCTGTTTCCTTCCAAATGGCTTCCAGTTCTTGGCGGTTGTTGTTGAATCGGGATTTTATACATTCACGCGTCGGGCTTAGTCCTCCGAAGACAATATGTTTTTTGTTTGCTACGTCTTCAACGGGCACTTAATGCATTTATCGTAGGTGGCAGTAAATTGTCAAAAATGGTACCAAAGTTAAACAAATCTACAAAAGTCTAGGAGATGAGAAGAGCAAATCATCTCATAAATCTCTTCTTCTATTAAAATCTTTACAAAAGTTTAGAGAGTATTTTTCTTATTTTGTGAGCGAGTTAGTTTTTCTTTTTGTAAAATAAAATAATATTGTACTCCAAAATTTTATAATGGAATTTTTTTTCCTTGCCCATAGTTTTTACCTTAATGTAGGAATTTTTTACGTAAAATTTGTCTGTTTATTACTATTCTTACAGCCCTATTTAGCTGTGAACTTACTCTAATCTAGTCGATTTTTACAAAAAGTTGTATCAGAGCAAGGTGAGAAAATTGCAAAGAATTTTTTGGCGTAATTCGTTCGGAGTTCAGGTGAGCGTAGTGAAAGTTAGTGAACAGTAACCACAAAAGGTGGCAACTATTCGTGCATTTATTTTTGCATTGAACTGTGTAGTTACTATAATTCAAGTATACAGTACTATTTACGTGTAAAGTACTATTCATACATACACATACGATACTATTCACATATATAGAATTATTCATACGTATGAGACTATTCATACATACGGGTACTATTCACGTGAAATAGTGGGAGCCAAAATTATGTTCGTTATAGAAGTAATGGTAGCAAAATTTGATATTGAAAAGTTCAATGGGAGTAATTTTTCATTGTGGAAGTTGAAGATGAAGGCTATATTAAGAAAAGATAACTGTTTAGTAGCTATCAGTGAAAGGCCGACAACATTCAAAGATGATAATAAGTGGTATGAGATGGACGAGAATGCTATTGCAAATCTTCATCTGGCACTAGCAAAAGGGGTGTTGTCAAGCATAGAGGAGAAGAAGATAGCAAAAGAGAATTGGGATTATCTCACAAAGGTATCACTACTCTTCTGTGAGCATTGCATTATAAGTAAACAACATTAATTGAAGTTCATCAAAGTTCAGAAGCAAAGAAATTCTAGAATTGATTCACTCTGATGTATGGCGAGCACTAGTTACGTCCTTAGGAGGAATAAATTTCTTTTGTATCATTTATTGATGATTATTCGATGGAGATGTTGGGTGTTTCCTATCAAGAAGAAGGCATATTTGTTTCTAACTTTCAAATTTTACAAAGCGCGAGTGGAACTCGAATCTGGTAAGAAAATCAAGTCTTTATGCTCAGATAATGGAGGCAAATATATTGGTAAAGAATTTGATGAATTCTACAAGCAAAAAGGCATCAAAAGGCAGTTCACGATGACATACACTCCTCAATAAAATGGAGTAGCAGAGCGGATGAATAGAACTCTGTTGGAAAGAACAAGAGCGATGTTGAGAACTGCAAGCTTAGATAAGAAATTTTGGGCAGAAGCAGTCAATACCGCGTGTTATGTGGTGAATTGAGCTCCATCAACTGCAGTTGAGTTGAAGACATCGGTGGAGATGTGGACCGGTAAACCAATGGATTATTCCAACCTCCATATATTTCGAAGTCCTGCCTATGTGATGCTCAATGCCTAAGAAACTAAAAAGTTGGAACTAAAATCTAGAAGATATATTTTCTTGGGATATGTTGAAGGAGTCAAGGGGTATCGTCTGCGGGATCCCACTGCCTATAAGATTGTTACCAGCAGAGACGTTATTTTCTTGGAAGATAATGATTAAGAGCAAATAGAAGATGTTAGCACTTCAAAAAAGAATTTAGAGACAACAACAATACGGGTGGAAAGAAACTTTGATCAAAATGATTTTTCTGAAGCTGCACCAGAGCACGAGGAGCAAGAACTAATCGAATTTGATGTTTCATATACTCAAAGATCAACTCGCACAAGAAGAGCACCGAGCTGGCACTCAGATTATATTATGGAGAGCAATATTGCATACTATTTTTAACTAAGGACGGAGAGTCATAAACTCTTCAAGAAACAACGACTAGTTCAGATGTATTTCAGTGGATGGCAGTAATGCAAGAAGAAATTGAAGCTCTGCATAAGAATAAGACATAGGAGCTGGTATCACCACCAAAAGGAAGAATGTCTATTGGCAATAAATGGGTTTACAAGATTAAGCAGAGTGGTGACGATCAAGTAGGGTGATATTGTGCTAGATTGGTGGTAAAAGGATATGCTCAGAAGGAAGGAATTGACTTCAATGAAATATTTTCTCCTGTAGTTCAACTCACCACAGTTCGAGTAGTCCTAGCGATGTGTGCTACATTTGACTTGCATCTTGAGCAGTTAGATGTGAAAACTGCATTTTTTCACGGAGATCTTAAAGAAGAAATTTATATACTCTAGCCAGAAGGTTTTGAGAAAAAAGGGAAAGAGAACTTGGTTTACAGGTTGAACAAATTTCTGTATGGTTTAAAGCAAGCGCCGAGGTGTGAGTATAAGAGATTTGATTCCTTCATCATGAGCCTTGGATACAACAGATTGAATGCAGACCCTTGTACATATTTTAAGAGGTTTAAGAAAGATGATTTTATAATCTTGCTATTATATGTAAACGACAAGTTGGTAGGAAGCCTTCAATAATGATCGTATCAAAGAATTGAAGGCATAGTTGGCTAGGAAATTTAAAATGAAGGACTTGGGACCAGCAAATAAGATTCTAGGGATGCAAATTCACCGAAACATAAATAATAGGAAGATTTGGCTTTCTCAGAAGAATTATTTGAAGAAGATCTTGCGACGATTCAACTTGCAAAATTGTAAGTCAATTTATACCCTTCTTCCTGTTAATTTCAAGTTATCCTCAAGTATGAGTCCTAGCAATGAAGAAGAGAGGATGAAGATGCGTCGAGTACCATATGCATCAGCAGTGAGAAGCTTAATGTTCGCTATGATTTGTACAAGACCAGACACATATAATGGGAGTAGTTAGTCGAAACATGGTGATTCCTGGTCGAGAGCATTGGAATACTGTTAAGAGGATTCTTAGATATATCAAGGGAACCTCAGATGTTGCATTATGTTATGGAGGATCAGATTTTACTATCAAAGGATATGTTGATACTGATTATGCAGGTGATCTTAATAAAAGTAAATCCACTACATGATATGTGTTTACATTAGCTAAAGGAGCTGTGAGTTGAGTTTCAAAAATACAGTCAGTTGTGGTTACGTCAACAACAAACGCAAAATATGTAGCAGCTATACAAGCTAGTAAAGAAGCAGTATGGTTAAAGTTGATGTTGGAAGAACTCAAGTGCAAACAAGAGAATATTTTTTGTTTTGTGATAACCAAAGTGATTTGCATCTTACAAGGAATTCGGCATTTCAATTAAAAACAAAACACATTTGAGTTCAATATCACTTTGGGAAGAAGGAACGGTGTACATGCAAAAAATTCATACAATAGATAACCTGACAGATTTTACGACAAAAGCAATCAATGGTGACAAGTTTATGTGGTATTGATCCTCGTGTGACCTTACAGAGACGTAAGCAACAAGAAGCAGCAAGGTAGAAAGAATAGTGTGAAGATCTGATTAACTCTGAATCAAATCTTTAAGTGGGAGAATTGTCAAAAATGGTACCAAAGTTTGAAATAAATCCAAAAAAGTCAAACATCTCCTGCCTATTTAGAGCAAATCATCCCAGAAATCTCTTTTTTTATTAAAATCCCCACAAAAGTTTGGAGAGTGTTTTTCCTATTTAGTGAGAGAGTTAGTGTTTCTCTTTGTAAAATACAGAAAAGTTGTACTCCTAAATTTCATAGTGAAAATTTTTTTTCTTGCCCGTGATTTTTTTACCCTAATTTAGAAGTTTTCTATATAAAATCTGTTTGTTTATTACTATTCCTTTAATCCTATTTAACTACGAACCTGCTTTAATTTGGTCGATTTTTTATAATAGGTGGCAATGTTTCAGCGAGAGAAGAGCCTACCTGTCGCGTGCTCTTCCCCTTAGTTAATTGTTTCCCAATAATGACAAAAGAATGTAGTGCTCTAGTTATGAACAGAAGATTATTGATGGAAGTTTGACATTTTTGTACGGGAAGCCATTAACATAGGGGAAGAAGCAGTGGAAGGCCATTCAAAAAGTTTGTTGGATACATATATCGAATAGGTTCTTCTTCTGTTAAATGTACTTTCTTTTAGTCAGAAGCAAAGGTTAAACATTTATCGTAGAATTGGTTGACTAATTGACCAAATTGGTTTTATCCGACCTTCATTATTATGGCTGACTAATTATTCTACAATATTGTGGTCAAACTATTACTAGAGCCTTGTTTAATAGTGTGAGCAACTGTAATCCATAAGTGCTACAGTATGCTAAAATTACTCGGAATCTGTTGTTTTTAATTTTGATTATTGTTGGTTTACCTACTTACCAGCTGCAATAACTTTTATCACCCTACAATTAACTTTTATGCATAGTAATTTTGTCCTTTTATGGGCGTATGGCAATAGATCGATTATTGTTGATTTAATTTAATCAATAATTAGCATTGAATTTTTATTAAAAATTTTGTGGATGAATGACTTATATTATAAATAAGTTACTAAATTGTGGTTTTCTTAATTGATTTAGCACTTGAACAAAATGGCTTTCTTCCAAAATTTTGCAACATAATATTTTAAATAATCTAGAACCAAATTAATTTGTTGCCAAAATAAACTGGAAATGTGTGCGTATTTAATTTTATAACTACATAGCCATACCATTGCATTGGTACTCTAACGAGAGGAAAAAACAAATGGATAGAGCATTACAAGTGATCTCAACTCGATTCAGGAACAACTGATTGATGTTTCGACCAATTAATGTAAGTAAGCATTTGTACGTAGAGGCACGGAGTGGCTGTTTCCTATTTTCAGTATTATCTTGTGCTCTCTTCGTCCCGTTCATTTATTAAAATACGATTTGATCCCGTAAGTGGAACCCTACCATATTTGGCAACGCAATGAGTGGATTCGGGATCGTCATTGTAATAAAAGTTTTGCATTTTACGAAGATTTTGAAAAGGGAAAATAGTATTTCTGTCAAATCTAAAACCAAAACAAGACACGCAACTATACTGTTGCTTACTAGAACTGTCATGACCGGCCACTCGAACACGAAGGCCCACGTGAAGAATAATTTGATGGTTTGGTTTCGGTTCACCTGGCAACAACGACGTGACTTGTTACTTGAACGCTGCAATGAAGGGAATGTATCCAAATAATTAACTTATCCTACACCAATGTCATTTCTACTGGAAATATTTTCTTAAGGCCGTCTCCAACAAAAACATCAAAATATTAACTTTAGTATTTAGGTATAGTGAATTTATTCTAACAAAGACGCCAAA
This sequence comes from Erythroxylum guanchezii, assembly GCA_025629825.1. NCBI lineage: Eukaryota > Viridiplantae > Streptophyta > Magnoliopsida > Malpighiales > Erythroxylaceae > Erythroxylum > Erythroxylum guanchezii. Next base: position 21,215,143 of record JAOTAX010000007.1, read on the forward strand.
ATGTTGTAATAAATAACAATACATTAAATTTGATATGTTACTATTTATATACCAAAAGTTATGAAAAGATAATTTTATCCATCTTCTTTTTAACATATTCATTTTATATCCTTTTCACAATTTGATTTATTTACATAATTTACTAAATAATTAAATTTAAAATATAGATTGCTTTACATAAATTGTATCATTACAAAGGTCTCACTGAGATATTTAAAATAACACTAATATTGAATATAATATTAAATTTATCTTTAATATTTATTTATAAGTGTTATAAATTCATTAATAAAATATGTTAAGAATATAAAGTAAAATTAAAATAAAAGTACATAAATTTAAACCACAACATTGATTTAAAAAATTAAAACTCAATGAAAATATTTGAAATTACAACCAGACTAAAATAAATTACAATTACAATCAGACTTCAGATTACAATCAAACTAAAATTACAACAATCAAATTAAAAGTAAAACTAAAGCGCTTGAAAATATTAATTTAACATAAATAATTAATAGTTTGAAAAGCCATCTCCATTTCTTCCAAAATCAAAATATTGGCTAAAACTATTAGATGAGCCAACTCTTCCTTGAGGTTCTCCTTCTTGAGTTCTTTTTGCATAAATTTTCATTTGTTCATATTTGAAAGCCTTACGCATCACTAGATCTTTGATGGAATCCAGATCTTTGCATAAAATTTTTTTATCTTCTCGTCTTTCTCGTAGCTCTAATTTTTTTTTACCTCATTTTGAGCTCGTAATAATTGAAGTTCATGATTTTTTTGGAGAAGAAATTGACTTTCATGAAACATTCCTTTTATTTGTTTATTCGTGGATGTTATTAATTTGTTGTTGTAATAATATTAATTATATTTGTTAAATAATATTAATTTAATATAAAGTATATATTAATTAATTAAGAATAATTCTTTTATTTTAATTTTTATAAATAAATAAAAAATAAAAATTTAGTATAGAGCGATTGAAGTAATACTAAATTTGGTGTAAAGAGAAGATTATTGAAATATTCTCTTTACACCAAATTTAGTATAAAATTTTAATTGGAATGGTGGGAGATGGCCAAAAGCAGTTTTAGAATTGGGGGGTTTTCTAGACTTTCTACTTACTCATACCTTACTCTTGTAAAAAAATAATAAAATAATAAAAAATTCTTATTATGTTTCTTTTTGTTATTTACACATATCATTTTTTTAAATTTTATCAGAAGCTTTTAAAATTTTAGCAGAGGGGCGCGCACGTTGCCCTTAAAGGCAGTACCACTGCCAATATTATGAATACCGTACCAGGCTCGATACCGGATTGAGTTCTAAAACGAAATTGTATCGGTACAGGTTGGTATCGGGTATCATTTCGGAAAATTTTTTAAATTTATAAAATAGTCCCTAAAATTTTTTAAAATTGCAAAATAGTCCATATACCAATATTATACAGTTGTACTTTACACTTGACTAGTTTACTGTTTACATCAACCATGCTTTAAAAAATCTTAATAATAAATAATAATGACAATTAATATGAAATAACAATAATTTTT
>JAOTAX010000007.1:21271364-21289825 GCA_025629825.1 Erythroxylum guanchezii
CCTTTATCATTGTGGATGCATGCATTAAAGACCGCTGCGTATATGCTAAATAGGATTCCTAGTAAGGCAGTTCCTAAAACACCTTATGAACTGTGGACAGGAAGGAAACCTAGTTTACGACACCTTCATATTTGGGGTTGTACGGCAGAAGTAAGGCTGTATAATCTTTATGAAAAGAAGTTTGATGAGAGAATCGTTAGTGGTTATTTCATCGGCTATCCTGAAAAGTCAAAGGGATAGAGATTTTATTGTCCTAACTATAGTACGAGAATAGTTGAGTTTGGTAGCACTAGGTTCATTAAGAATGGTCAAATCAGTGGGAGTGGAGAACCACGAAAAGTGGATATTCACGAGAATCGAGGAGAAACTACTCCAAGGCGAGTAGACACTACCACATCAGACGTGATTCCACCGGTTGTTATTCCTCTTATTGCATCACAGATATATAACATACCGGAACAACAAATTAATGTTCCAATTCCACAAATTGAACATATTAATGATGAACCAGCTAATGATGATCAAGTTACAAATGATCAAGTAATGTTACAAGACATAGCATTACGAAGGTCTGTAAGGCAAAGAAGACCAGCTATTTCAAGTGACTATGACATTTACTCACTTGAACATGAATGTGACTTGAGCATTGATAAAGATCCAGACTCATTCAAACAAGCCATGGAATGTACTAATTATGGAAAATGGTTTAATGCTATAAAAGAAGAGTTGAAATCAATGGATGATAACATTGTCTAGAAATTAGTGAAGTTACTAGAAGGTGCAAAGCAAGTGGGTTATAAATGGTTCTTTAAGAATAAACGTGACTCACAAGGCAATATTGAAAGGTATAAAGCCAAACTTGTTGCCAAAAGGTTATACTTAAAAGGATGGTATTGACTATAAAGAGATCTTCTCTCTAGTTTCAAAGAAGGACTCCTTAAGAATTGTAATGACATTGGTGGCTTATTATGATTTAGAGCTTCACCAAATGGATGTAAAGACCGCCTTTCTAAATGGTGACTTGGAAGAAGAAGTATATATGGATCAATCGGAAGGTTTTAAAACCACAGGAAAGGAATGATTCATGTGTAAATTAAAGAAGTCAATATATATACTGAAACAAGCCTCCCGAAAATGGTATCGTAAGTTAAATGATATCATTATGTCTTACAGTTTTGTAGAGAATACTGTTGATCGGTGTATCTATGTGAAGATTAGTGGGAGCAAGTTTATTATATTAGTCCTATATGTTAATGATATTCTTCTTGCTGCGAATAATATTGTTTTGTTACATGATGTCAAGAATTTTCTTTTTAATAATTTTGAAATGAAAGATATGGGTGAGGCATCCTATGTGATAAGAATAGAAATATTTTGGGATAGATCATAAGGATTGTTAGGATTGTCTCAGAAAGGTTATATCGAGAAAGTATTAGAAAGATTTCAAATGAAAAAATGCTCCACAGGGATAGTTCCAATTCAGAAAGGGGACAAATTTAGTCTAATGCAATGTCCACGAAATGATATGGGACGTAAAGACATGGAGTCTATTCCTTATGCGTCAGTAGTTAGGAGATTAATGAATGCTCAAACATGCACTCGGCCAGATATCAGTTTTGTTGTTGGTACGCTAGGCTGATATCAAAGCAATCCTGGAATGGACCACTGGAAAGCTGTAAAGAAAGTCCTTAGATACTTACAAGGCACCAAGGACTATATGCTCACATATAGAAAATCAACCCATCTCGAAGTGATAGGTTACTCAGATTCAGATTATGCTGGTTGTGTAGACTCACAGAAATCTACATTCAGTTATATGTTCCTATTAGCTGGAGGAGCAGTTTCTTGGAAAAGTGAAAAGCAGTCCGTTATTGCTATTTCCACTATGGAGGCCAAATTTGTGGCGTGTTTTGAGGCCACGATTCATGGATTGTAATTGCGGAACTTTATCTTAGGTCTTGCTCTTGTTGACAGTATTACCAGACCGCTAAGAATTAATTGTGATAATTCTGCAGCCGTTTTCTTTTAAAAGAATGACAAATATTCAAAGGGTGCGAAACACATGGATTTGAAGTATTTGTCTATGAAAGAAGAAGTTCAAAAACATAAAGTGTCAATTGAGCATATTGGTACCGATCTCATGATAGCGGATTCGTTAATGAAAGGCTTACCGCCCAAAACATTTATTGGTCATGTTGAACGGATAGGCCTTATAGATAAGTCCTTGTTAGCATAGTATTCAGACATGTATATATACATATCATTGTCTTGCTTGAATTGTTATGACACGTATGAATTCAATCACAGTCATATGTTTTTGCTCACTTACTAGTTATCCATATTATGTTGTATACAATAATTCTTATTTGTGAGATAACAATTACCGAATTCCCCACTTAACGTTTGTTGAGTTGAGTTGAGTTGATTCTGTGCTACATAACAGGAATCAGGTTATATAACTTGTGACCGCCATGATCCCATCAGCTTAATTCAATTAAGGATGACTTGATCGATTCAATATATTGTGTGCACTTAAAGTTGTTGGATCACCAAGTCGTAATATGGGCCAAGTGGCAGATTGTTAGACTATTTAATGTCCTATATGACTCATAGATTTGAGGCTCATGAAAAGCACCTAAGATGATGGTTATTGGGTATTAATTAAAGGGTTCTCAAATGGGTCAAAGACCTTTCTCCTCTCTCTTCCAATTACCAAACGACATATCAGTTGGTGGTGCTATATCATTTTTAGAAACTTATTGAAAGGTGATCTGAATCATTTTCTGAACCATTGAAGAAACACATTAAAGAATGAAGCAGAGAGGAAATACAACTTGTATCAACAACATCAAAATCTTACAAAATGATCATGGATACAAGTATGTCTAAATAACTTCGATCCATAAATGTCTTACAAAATGTGTCACACACTTAGAATCATGGTAAATAAGCGCATAGGTTTTATGGAGGAAACTTGAAAAGGTCTCATAGCAGATTGAAGGACAAGTACTTAAAGATTAGTGCATGCAATATTCATTTCTCCGCCCCTGTGATCACCTTCGGATCTTTGTCCAATTTTGCCCTATTTAATCCTGTTCAATGGTCAAAACATGAACAGAAGATCCGAACTCCTGATTCACCTCTAAGGATATTGTCTTGACACTTTTCCTTTTAAATTTGAATTGTCACATACATGTGATTTAGAATGATTATAAGCGAAGGCTCTTCAATCAATGGTAAATTGAAGTTGAACACCAAAAATTTATTCTAAAAGGTCCCTTTTTCAATTCATAAATCTTATTTAATTAAAAGTATAAATTATCCGGGAGCTATTCATTTATCACGTGATTGGAATGTGAAATAATTCTGTCATGATCTTTAGCGAGCTGCAATCATCGTGCGGCGATGACTAGTGAACTATGCATCACTAGCAGTGACCTGCTTTGGAAGGGTGGCATCTGATCTTCATTTTTTGCTATCATTTTAATCATCAATGAACTCATTTGAAGATGACGACTGGGTTTGTGTTGAAAACAGAAATAATTTTTAAAGGTGGAAGAAGACCCTTATATTGGCCACTAGAATTGAAGAATTGTAGGGGTGTATTAGTTTTGCAAATTCTTCAATTTACCATAGTCTTTTCTAGCACAATAAAAAACTAGAAAAATTAAACACATCAAAATAAATCAACAACGATATTTGTTAACACAGTTCGGACACACCTTTCATATGTGTGCAGTGCCCTCACCTAGCTTAATACTTTCACCAAAAGACAACGATAGTTTTACATAAGGCTAAGTCGACACCACTCAATTCTTGACACTAACCTTTGTCGTCACTACTCGTGAAAGTGATTCACACCCAACAATAAGATCAATTCGTGATAACCTCAATAAAGAATTTTTCTCAACAATCTTACAACGAAAGAACATTAAATAAATAACTCAAGTGGTTAAACAAAATTTAACATAAATGAGAACACTTGAGAAAGAAGCAAAAAACAACTCCTCTATAGGTTCAGCTCTACTGAAATGGGTCTGAAAGTTGTCACCACACACTATGGGCTGATTCAAGCAAATAGCAGTATTAATTCATAGGTGCAAGATGAAGATACGAAGTATTATAGCCCATGCAAACAAACCACTCCAAGATGTTACAGCTACAAAGAAATCAGTCAACAACCGTCGCAGCCTAATATGAAATTATATCACTATGGAGATTCCCTCGTTGATGCTTTCATGCACTATATTTTAATCACTAGGACAAAACAACCCATGCCTCACTTACCACACACCTGCAACAAATCCAAACAAGACAAAGATCAACCCAAAACAAGGCAAAGAAGGAGTTACGCATAAACCATCACAAAATCTGCAGCTCATAAACTTTATCCTTCAGCCCACAACAACCTGATACACACGTACTCCTATTCCAGTTTCATGCACACACTTTCAGCCAACACCAAACCAAGCAATCATACAACATCCCTCAAATCACCAAAATAATCAAATCAAAGCTTCACCATTCACACTCACCTGCAAAAACACCCAACCAAAACAATCACCAAGTCACTCACGTGTAGAGTGTAACATCCTGTTATCCATGTTAAGGCCCGAATAGCATATATATGAGTTTAGTGAGAAGTTAGAAAGTGCATTTCATGTTCATACATAATTTGGCATACATATACACTTGAATATTGAATTTTTGCACATTAAATGATTGCATATGTATTCATTGACATTTTTCGGGTATAATTGATTTATAAATGTGATTTTATTGAGAATTGTGGTTTTTATATGTTGAAAATTGATTTGGAGAGTATATATATTGATTTAGAACTTTTGGTAAAATTTGGAAAATTTCTAAAATTTTGGGTATTTTTGGACTAAGAAAAATGCCAATTGGTAGGATAATTATTAAATGGTAGTAGAATTAACCGTCAAATGACAGTGAAAATTTTGATAAATGGCTTTTGGATTTATTGACAAGTTTCATTGAAAATTTGGAGACAATTGGAGTAGGAATTGGAATTGATTGGACTAGTTAAATAAGAGAACCTAGTTAAATCCATAGAAATTAGACATATGGCAAGTGCAAGTGACAAGTGTCACTTGCCAAGCCATGCCTTTAAACTCACGATGCTTTTAATTTGAAAGACCATTAAGTGTTTTTGTCTTGCTTTCTTCTCTTCTACGTGACTTTCTCCATTTTCTTTAAGCTTCTTCACCTTCTTCATGAATTTTGTTGCCAACCTCCACCAACGTTGAACCTAGCTCTCTCATCTTTCACTTGCCACTTCCACCATGTTGTCTTCTTCATTGCCACACTAAAAACTAAACCTTCCAACCTCCATGATGTTGTACGTGGGATGCATGAAAAATTAGCTTGAAAAGTTGAAGAATTGGAAGCTAAATCAAGTAAGTTAGGCTTTAATCATTATGAGTATGGTTAAATAAAGCTAGAATGATGAGTAAATTAAGATTGATGACTTGATTATGCAATTTTTATGTATATGTCATGGGTGTAAAAATAAAGAGGTTTATGGTCTTTCCTAGTGTATTAATGACATTCTTGGTTTTGCTAAATGAAGCATATATGATGACAACTTAATGTTTAACGATCATGATAGAAGAGTTGAGATATGTGTAATGTTGATGTTGCAATAAATAGATGTATGTTCTGTTTTAAATGTATTAATGGTATTTATGAGTTGTTTTAAGGGAGGATTGAGAGACTGAATGGTGATGAAGAGTGTGCTGGAAAATGTTAGCTATAACATTTCAACTGATTAAGCTTCTGTATTTTAGCCATAACTTGTTTTATAGTTATCCAAATGAGATGCTTTTTAATTTAGATTAAATTAGAGACATAAGGTTACATTTTTCATGAAGACATTGAATTCAAATTCTATCTTTAAGAGTTTTAAAATTAGACTAGAAGTTTATTACTAAGTGTAGCAGAAAAATGAAAAAAAAGTGTAGCAGAAAAATGAAGTGCAGAAAATGATGAACATGCTTGAATGATGTTCTGTTTTTGATGTCTGTGTTTATTCGTGGATTTTGATTTGTTTGTGATCAAGTGGAGCTGAAATTGAAGTGAGAATGAAGGTGAAAAATGAAATAGAAAATGTGCAGAAAGTGTGATAAAGGATTATGATAATTGGAGTTAAATGAAGATTAGTGAAGTAGAACATGTGTAGGAAATGTTTGATCAAAGTGTATAAGAATATGTACTATTTTAGTGTTTATGATCAAATATGGATTTTGATTTGTGTGTGGATGTTATTGAATTGAAATGGAGGTGTACATGAAGAAGTTATTAACTTGAAATGATAGAATTTTGGCAATATAGTGTGTTGGAGTATGTTATATAGAGTGTTTTTACTGAACATACATTTATATTTGGGCCATACCTTGATATGTGAATATTAAAATTGGATGGATTTTGATCTAGATGAAACTAGAAACATACAACTACAATTTTTTAGAAGAAATTGAATTTGAATTCTGTTTTTAAGGGTCTTGAAATTTAGCTTGAAGTTCAGTTTTGGCTTAGGCTGCAGCACTACCTATGACATAAATCATGTTTTGTTGTTATCGAATAAATTGTATCGATGTAGGCCAAATTAGACAAAGTTTTCTTCACAAAAGTTGTAGCTTATTCTGTTAGATTTCAATTGGTATAAAGTTTGTAATTTTTGGATATTGGAATTAAGAGATATGAGTTGTAAAACTTTGAGTGCACGATCATACACTAGCCAAAATTTCGAACATACTCAATCCGAAGTATTTTGAGTACAACTTTCGGAATACTAAACCAAATTATATGATCTTGGTGTCATTAGAAACTTAAGACATAGGAGAACAATTTTATAGTAGTAAGTGTGGCAAAATTACTCAATTTTCCTTATCATAATGATCACGCAAAGTGGACCCAGAAGTTTGTTTTTAGAAAAATCTGAAATGATCAAATGAGTTAGAAAATTAGATTCAAATTGTTTTATGGAGGTGCAAACCCTAAGTACAAATTATACATATGTGAGTGTTGATATATGAATGAGTATGTGATGAGAATAATGAAAAGATACCCTAGATTGTTATTGAACATGCGCTGTACATATTTCATATACATAGATGTGCATAAATGAATACTTATACAATTGTGCAAAATGGTGATATAAGTAAATGTGTTTTGCAGGATATAGAGGAGCATTTAAAGCGCCATCATTCGGACATTATCGAGACTTTAAGGCAATAGCTTTCTGGAGCAATTTGTGAGTAATCTAGACCGTCTCACTTAATTATTTGTTTGTTATAAATTATGTTCTGAGTTATCTTTGAATGTGAATTTGATTGTGCTGATTTTGGACAATGAAGGTCCAAGGCTTCTGATGTATGAATGTGATATTTGAAGTGCTCCTTGTATGTAAATGTGAAGAAATAAGTGTTACTCCACATGATTGTTGAAAGTCAGACCAAGGTCCGATGATAAATGTGAATGAGACTGTGAATGTGATTGATTGAATATGTATGATGCATTTCATTACATGAATGCATGATCAGATAATGAGAATTGTGATATGAGTAGCCACCGAAAATGAGCTTAAAGCTCAGAATGTGATTAAGAGCCAAAGGCTCACTATGTATAATAAACGCTGTATCCCCAACGGATAAGGGACATATCAATGAGCTTGGTATCCACAACGGATACGGGACAATTTTAGGCACTCAGTTACAGCAACGTAATAATCGAAAGTGAGTCTCACGAGCATTGCATATACATATAATATGTGTGTTTGACTAACTGAAATGTATTATGGACATGAAATTGAATGAGAATGTGATATGTGATGCTACATGCTAAGTGAAAAGATGTGAATTATGTGTTTACATGTATTGATGTGTTGTATGAATTGAGTGAACTATCGATGATGGTTACGTCATTAAGTTCGCAAAACTCACCAAAATTGCAACGTTGATTTTTCAGGACCGAGAGAGGACATTAGGTACTGAGAGACTCTACAAAAGGCATAGTTTTTGTTCTTTTTTGAAGAAGAAATGGCTTAAAGGTTGATCAGCTGAGACTGAAGGATCTAGTTAGAATTTTTGTATAATTCCTCTTTTATGTAGTGTTTTGTATTAGGTTTCGATTATGTACATATATGGAAACTTTTATAAAGATACAATTTATATATACGGTTTTTATGAAATGAAACGAGGAAACTAGTTTTAAAATATTTTGTCTCTCTTTATGATGTTTTATAAGAGAATATAAATGATGATGCCATGACTAAGTGATTGTAGTGACTGCTCTAACATCCCATTGTTATAGGTTATGTACTGGAATGTCCTCAGGGTGTTCCACTATATACTTTATGGCAATGGGGTGTTATATAGAGTCTAGAAGCAAGGTCATGCACGTAAGGAGATGAGACTTGGAATCACACACACAACAGCAACTCCAGCAATCTTACAATATCCATACATCCACCAATGTAATCCACAGCAACCTTCATTAAAGACAGACTTCTATTTTTGCTACAGGTCTTATCCAAGAATCCAATTCAAATAAGAAGTATTACTTGTTTATACCTCATCTTAATTTGGATTTTGTTAAGCAATATCCTGAAAATCCAATACTCAAAAATGCCAAAATTAAATATTGAAATAGATAATAACATTCTTAACAAGAATAACCCAAACTAAACTAAAGTAAGCTTTGTTTGACTATAAGGTTAACTTAATCTATCATTGAATCTATCACAAACGACATATATTACAAAATTCTTAAAACGATTTCACATGCAAGATTACAAGCGAGTTGATAATCCTGTAAAAGTTTTAATAAATTTTTTTTCTAACAACCTATGAGAAAGGGAACAAATGAAGAAAGTTCCCTATTCTAATACACTACAAAACCTAATATTTATTACATTAAATATATTAAAAATAGGAAAATCAATATTGAAGTATTTAAAAGGTACTCTTAATTATACATAGTATTGTCAAAGCAACAACCTACGTATAAGGTTACATAAATATAAATTAGAAAGGGATTTAGATGAGAGGAAATCTACTTCTAAATTTGTTTTCTTATTAATAAAATGGTGCAATATCATGAAAAAGTAAGATTAAACATTGGTTCATTTAAAGCGAAATTGATATAGTATTAATTAACTATGATAGTCAATTAGTAATTAGTTACATAAAAAATCCCAAATCTCATTACAAAATCAAGCATATATATACCAAGTATAATTACATGAAAGATATGGTTACAGAGGGAAAGAGAACAAGAAATATATCTACACGTAATATGATATATAGTAGACCCAACAAAAAAGCCAATACTAGGTGATATGTATGTTGGGAATGTTAATTCACTAGGATTATATAGATATTGGTATGTTGTTAATATTTCTAACAACTAAAAGTGCATTTTGAACTTAATTGTTTACAACAGAATACAAGTTGAATTATAACACTTCAAAGTGTTCAATTTGAACCTTAACGTTTTTAAAACGTGCAAAACAAATCTTAGATAGATGTATATGATGAGATTAATTTTTTTTAGTTAAATATCACATTAAAGCTAACATGGTTTTATTTATTATTATTTATAATCAAATAGTAAGTCTTACTACCAAGTGACTTCGTGGGACTCACAATATAAAATTGAAAATATAATTAAATATACTAATCATTTACTCTTTTTTAGAGTTTGCTCAATGCACTTTGTCAGAATCTCCATTTCTTACATATTATTAGTTTATATAAATTCCTTAAGGAGGGTAACCTAAACTCCTCTTCCCAGAAGTTTGATATTGGTAAATTTAACCTTCAGTAACGTGTTTGTTCTCTACAAGATGAGAATTATTCATAGTATATCTAAGTAAGTTAATGATTAATTTTATAATGATCCCTAGGAATTGGGTTCCAAACTTGTGATCAATGCCTAGATTGAAAATTCTAACATAGACTCCAAAAACATCTTCATCATTAATAATTCAAAAGAAAACACAAAAACATGCGAAGATTGCATACAGGTTGAACAATTTTGCTCAGATGGAACAAATAATGGGACTGGTAACTTTTCCAAAGAGGAGTTTCCATTGATAGAAAGTGTTCTTATGAGTGAAGCAAAAGAAACTTGTGATACTTAAAGTTTTACTATAGAGGACAACTCACTAAATAAATTAATTTAAACATATGAATGGTGTTGCTGCTAGTGATAATGGTACTATAAACCTTGAACTACACAAGATAAAAACATTTTGATCTTACATCTTCCTACAACGACTCCTGGGACCATTCTATTTAGGAAGAGAGTTTCAAGTCAATAGTAAACAATAATAATCAAAACTACATCACAAACCCTGAACCTGAAGGGACTACCATCAATGACGATTCAAAAGAAGAAAATACAAAATCTTGTATTAGGGTTGAAGAATTTTCCAGGTTTGAGACGACCTTGTGTGGAATAGAAAATGAGATTATTTACTTCTTTTAGGAAGATTTGGCGATGGAGGAGAAAGAGAGCAATGATATGGAAAGGTTAACAGTAGCAGAAAGCTCATTGAAAGAATTAGTTGAAGAAGATATTCGTGACGGTGTTGGTTATGAGGATAGCAATGAGGAAAAGGAAAGCAATAATAATGAAGATAATATGATAAAGAGTGGCTTACAAGGTTCAAAAGAAGGAATTGAGGCAATTTGGCCTCTAGAGGAAATGGAAGCATTGGCCCTTGAACTTAAGAATCATAAAAAAATAGAAAAAAAGTGGAGGAAGATGATTTAGAGCATATTAGTTCAGGGACAAAAAAAAAGTTGACATATGTGTTGTGAAAATCGACCGGATTAGAGCAGGTTCACAACTAAATAAGACTAAAGGAATAGTAATGAACACACATATTTTACATGAAAAACCCCCCAAATTAGGGTAAAAACCAAAGGCAAAGATAAAAGACTTTTACTACTAAGAAAAATTGGATAATTACAAGGAAAAACCAGACCAAAAAAATACACAAAATATTTTTTGGTCTCTCTTTCTCTCTCTTTTTCTCTCTCACTCCACTCTCTCTTTTTCTCTTACTTCTCTGCTTTCTCTTTGTTCATCTTCTGCCTATTTGTAGGCAGCAGACGTGGGATAGCTACCCAAATCCAGTTATCCTTTTACTTTTCTTGTCAACTTTGGTAGGCACCAAATTTTTGACAATTCTCCCACTTGAAGATTTGATTAAGAGTCAATCAGATCTTCTCACTATTCTTTCTACCTTGCCGCTTCATATTGCTTACGTCTTTGTTAGGCCACACGAGGGTCGACAACATATAAACTTGTCACCATTGATTGCTTATCATAAAGTCTACCAGGTTATCCATTGTATGAATTTCCTGCATGTCCACCGTTCCTTCTTCCACTTTCTCACGAACGAAGTGATATTGAACTTGGATGTGCTTTGTCTTTGAATGAAATGCTAGATTCTTTGTAAGATGCAAAGCACTATGACTATCACAATATAGAGTAATATTCTCTTATTTATTCCCATGTTCTTCTAACAACATCTTCAACCACACTGCTTTTTTTCTAGCTTGTGTAGCTACTACATATTCTGTTTCTATTGTTGATGTAGCCATAACTGATTGTAGTTTTGAAACCCAGCTCACAACTCCTTTAGATAGTGTAAACATATATCCTGTAGTGGATTTACTTTTATCAAGATCACCTACATAATCAGCATCAACGTATCCTTTGGCAGTAAAATTTGATCCTCCATACCATAATGCAACATCTGAGGTTCCTTTGATATATATGAGAATCCTCTTAATAGTATTCCAATGCTCTCGACCATGATTCGTCATGTATCTACTAACTACTGCCATTGCATGTGCAATGTATGGTCTTGTACAAATCATAGCGAACATTAGGCTCCCCACTACTGATGCATATAGTACTCGAGACATCTCCATCCCCTCTTCTTCATTGCTAGGACTCATACTTGAGGATAACTTGAAATTAACAGGAAGAGGTGTATAAGTTGACTAACAATCTTGCATGTTGAATTGCAGCAAGATCTTCTTTAAATAATTCTTCTAAGAAAGCCAAATCTTCCTATTATTTCTGTCTCAGTGAATTTACATCCTTAGAATCTTGTTTGCTGGTCCCAAGTCCTTCATTTCAAATTCCCTAGCCAATTGTACCTTCAATTCTTTGATACGATCATTATTGGGGTCTGCTACCAACATGTTGTCTACATACAACAGTAAGACTATAAAATCATCTTTCTCAAACGTCTTGAAATATGCACAAAGGTCTGCATTTAGTCTGTTGTATCCAAGACTCATGATAAAGGAATCAAATCTCTTATACTAATACCTCGGCGCCTGCTTTAAACCATATAGAGATTTGTTCAACCTGGAAACCAAATTCTCTTTCCCTTTTTCTTCAAAACCTTATAGCTGGAGCATATAAATTTCTTCTTCAAGATCTCTATGAAGAAATGTAGTTTTCACATCTAACTGCTAAAGATGCAAGTCAAATATAGCACACAGTGCCAAAACTACTCGAACTGTTGTGAGTTGAACCACAGGAGAAAATATTTTGTTAAAATCAATACCTTCTTTCTGAGCATATCCTTTTACCACCAATCTAGCACGATATCGCTCCACTTGATCGTCACCACTCTGCTTGATCTTATAAACCCATTTATTGCCAATAGGCTTTCTTTCTTATGGTAGTGATACCAGCTCCCATGTCTTATTCTTATGTAAGGCTTCAATTTCTTCCTGCATTGCTGCCATCCACTGAGATGCATTTGAACTATTCATTGCTTCTTGAAGAGTTGATGGCTCTTCGTCCTTAGTTAAAAGACACTATGCAATATTGCTCTCCATAATATAATCTGAGTACCAGCTCGGTGCTCTTCTTATGCGAGTTGGTCTCCGAGTATCTGGAACATCATATTCAACTGGTTCTTGCTCCTTGTGCCCTGGTATAGTTTTAGAAGAATCATTTTGATCAACTTCCCTATCCACTTGTACTGTTGTAGTTTCTGGATTCTCTTGTACAGTGCCAACATTTTCTGCTTGCTCTTGAGCCTTATCTTCTATGAAGATAACATCCCTGCTGATAACAATCTTGTGGACAGTGAGATCCCACAGATGATACCCCTTCACACCTTCAGCATACCCTAAGAAAATACGTCTTCTGGATTTTGGATCCAACTTTGTAGTTTCTTGGGCATTGAACATCACATAGGCCAGACTTCCAATTATACAGGCATTGGAATAATCCACTAGTTTACCAGTCCATATCTCCATCGATGTCTTCAACTCAATTGCAGTTGATGGAGCTCGATTCACCACATAATAGGCAGTATTAATTACTGCCCAGAATTTCTTATCTAAGCTTGTAGTTCTTAACATCGCTCTTGTTCTTTCCAACAGAATTCTATTCATCTTCTCTGTTACTCCATTTTATTAAGGAGTGTATGCCGTCGTGAACTGCCTTTTGATGCCTTCTTGCTTGCAGAAATCATCAAATTCTTTCCCAGTATATTCACCTCCATTATCAGAGCGCAAACACTTGATCTTCTTACTAGATTCTAGTTCCACTCGCGCTTTGTAAAATTTGAAAGTTAGAAACACATCTGCCTACCTCTTGATAGGAAACACCCAACATCTCCTTGAATAATCATTAATGAATGATACAAAGAAATTTTCTCCTCCTAGGGACGTAACTGGTGCTTGCCATACATCAGAGTGAATCAATTCTAGAATTTCTTTGCTTATGAACTTTGATGTGTTGAACTTCAATAGATATTGCTTACTCACAATGCAATGCTCACAGAAGGGTAGTGATACCTTTGTGAGACTTGGAAGTAGATTCTTTTCTGCAAGTATCTTCATTCCTTGTTCTAACATATGTCCAAGCTTCCCATACCACTTCATTGTAGATTTGTGGTCTGGACGAGTCACCGCAACGGATGCCTCTCCTTCTTGCAAAGTTACTCCCTTCAGCATGTATAGATTTACATCTATCTTCTTTGCTTTCATAAATACTAGCACTCCTTTAATCACTTTCAAGATCTTGTTTTGAATCTCAAATCTAAAACCGAGATCATCTAGTTGTCATACAGATAACAAATTCTTCTTCAGGCCCTCCACATGTCGCACTTTTTCAATAGTCTGAGTTGTCCCATCATACATTGTTAACTTGATGGTGCCAATACCAATGATCTTTAGAGCTTGATCATTACAGCTATACACAAATCCCCCCAAAGAAAGATTCATACTAATATAACCATTATCTTCGAGAGGTCATATGAAAAGTAGCTGCTGAATCGAGAAGCCATACATCAACAAATCTTCTCTTACCTCAAGTAGTCGTTGCTGCTTCACAGACCATTGTACCTTCATCATCTGAAGTATTTGCCTCATTTCCTTGAGGAATAGAATCTTTCTTATTAAGATTCTAATAATCCTTCTTCAGCTGCTCTTTCTTACCACAATTGTAGCACTTGAAATTCCTCTTACTCCTAGATTTTGATCTCCCTCTTGTTACAGCCAAGGCCTTCGCTTGTTGTGAATTTGCTAGCCTGTCTTCCTTACTTTTGCGTTGACTCTCTTCTTTCAGAATAGTAGCTGCAATATTGTTGATGAGTGTCTGTGTTATTGGTTAAATTGATGACGCGTTGATTGTATGAATCTGGTAGACTTTAGAGTAGAAGTTGCGCACGTTCACTTATCTCTATTGTGTGCCCCAATGATGTGAGTTAGGAAAATAGAGTATTTAAAGTATTTAAGTGCTCCGTCACTGAAGTGGATTTCGCCATATGTAAAGTGTATAGTTTCCTCTTCAGAAAAATTTATTGTGGATTGATTTGGCCTCGTATAATTTTGTGAGGTGATCCCATATTTCCTTCGCAGTCTTCTTTTCCTCTATGCTGGATAATACTCCATCAACCAAAGCCGGGTGAAGACTAGCTACAACATTCCCTTCCATTGATAAGTGAAATTATTCTTATAGGACTTTGGATTGAATTGGAAGTAATTTGACTTATTTCTATATGAATTTGAAGCTTTATTTGGTTAATTCTCACACATTTCAACTTTGTTGCTTGATAGGTACAAATGGATAGATTTTGGGGGTGAAATGCATAACTTTTCTTGTGGATGTTGGATTAAGGTCATTCAAGGATGCTTTCAAAGAGGACTCCGAGTTCTATAACTTCTGTGAAGACTTCGAGGAGAGGTTCCGTCGACTAAATGGTCAAAAGAGCAAAATTTTTGAATGGGTGTATGTCCGTTTAACGGACATTGCCTGCAAACTTTGCCCTCAGAGACCCAAGATGGTCCATTTAACGAAAATCATGTCCGTTCAATGGACATTGACGGCCAAAAGACGATCTGCCTTCCCCTATTTAGTAAAAAACTAGGTTTCTTTGGACCCAAGACACTATAAATACTCATTTTGAAGACCTAATTAGGGGGTTGGAAACCAAAAATGAGATTACCACTTAAGAAGGCACAAAATAAAAGGAAGATAGGGAGTTTTGGGGATTGCATCAAGGATTGGAAGCAACCTTGTCTTGTGTTCTTTTTACTTTCTCTCTCTACTCTTTCTTGAATGTTGAGCATCTTTATGTGTATTGCTTTTGTTATCATGTACTGGAACTAAACCTCATTTAGGGTGAGGGATGTAGCCTATTTGGGGGATTGATTTGTATGTTATGGATTGATGAGTGTTGAATGAAAGTTTTTGGGTTATGTTTATCTCTCTTGCATTTCACTGTTGTTTCTATGCTTGATCTCCATAGATGCAATCTTAGGAATCATATGATGGACTAAGAGGTGAAGTATGGTTTATGCTTTAGGAAGATAAACACCTTAGACTTAGAGATAGAGATATCCTAAGCTAGTGTGATAACTTATGGTTGCTTGTTCTTCATGGATTTAATGAGCTAGTTTGCACATTGAGAGATGGTAATCAACTAGTTAGATATTCTTGTATGTCTTGGGAAAGGATACGAGTAAAGTTGTGCAACTATTATTATAACCTAACATTCAATCAATTTCATAATGTATTAATAAGTCTTTAAGTTGGAGAACCCCAAGCCCTAATTTTAAATCATCAAATTTATCCCTCTTTACTATTTTTCCAATATTTACAATTTACTGTCTACCAAACTCCAATCATCTTTTAAGTTTATTGTCAATTTCGTTTAAGTAATTAGAATTAATTCAGTGGTGAATGTTTTAGTTCTTGTGGGCAACGACCTTGGAATACTTGATGTGTAGGTACTAGGAGCGATTCTATGCACTTGCAGATTTTGATGACCAAGTTTTTGGCGTCGTTGTCACTAGGAGCGATTCTATGCACTTGCAGATTTTGATGACCAAGTTTTTGGCGTCGTTGTCAGGGACTAATTTATTTTTGCTACCATTAATTCTGGTTATCGTATTACTTTTTTTTGTTTATTACCTGAAGTTTTCTTCCATCAATTAATTTTGAAACCCTTCTTGTTGTTGGATTTTAGGAGCTGTATGCACTTAAGGCATTCAAGAAATTTGAACAACGACCAGCTTGCGGAGTTGAACCTTGAAATTGAATGAACTTGTCGAAGGAACAATGCCCAAAGAAGAAGAGAGATGGCAAATAATAATCAAATTCTAGATCTGCATAAGGAATAAGATATAGGGAATGAGCAGTTCCATGAGGGAAATCAAGTTGAACCGGTTGTTGTTAATCCTGCGGTAAGAAGAATTCGAGATTATCAGATGCCATTTATTGCGGGCAACCCCTCTTGCATTCGATTAACTGCAACAACATGAAATTGTGAGCTGAAGCAGATTCATTTGTCTTTATTGCCACAATTTAATGGGATGCTTAGTGAAGATGCTCTAGCCCTCATGAGAGATTTCTATGCGACAGTTCAAACTCTTCTGTTGTATGGATTGTCTGAGGTTGAGTTAAGGCTAAGGTGTTTTGTTTATTGTATGAAGGGATTAGCAAGAAATTGGCTATTGAGTTTGGAGGTAGATTCCATTGATACTTGGGATAAGGTAATGGACACTTTCATGATGAAATGGTACCCAACTCACAAAATTCTGGAACTCTGAAAGATGATACATTGGTTCTCATAGAAGGACAGAGAAAAATTTCATGAAGCATGGGAATGGTTTAATGATCTCCTTAACCAATGCCCTCACCATGGATTCGACATGCACTCATTAACTCAGTTCTTCTACTATGGTCTCACTGATCACAACCAAACTCTGGTGGATTTGAATGCTAGGGGAAATATAAGTGACCTGAGTTCCCAAGAATTGTGGAATATTTTCAAAAAAGTTACAGAGAATTCACATTGTAAGGTGAGTAGGAGCAAAGTTATTACGCTAAATAAAGTGGGTTCCAAATCCGACATGGCCTACTAAGTTGCCGTGATTAATAAGAAGTTGAATTTGTTAGTGAACGACAATAAGTTGGGTAGGGATCCTTGTACTCTTTATGGTGGAATTGGGCATACAGCAGCAGGTTGTATGAACATTGAAGCAACATTGACAGAGGAAGAGGTGAATTATGTAAAAAATGGTAGACAAGGTCAGAGATTTGATCCTTTCTTGAACACTTACAATGAAGGTTAGAAGTTTCATTCGAATTTCTCATGGAAAAATCAAGGGGTTGCAAAACCAATAGGACTACCAGGGTTCCAAGCACCATTAAAAGAGTAGTACTCACCCGCTTCATCTTTTGCACCATAACAATTCCCTCCCCCATGGGAGAAAAAGGTAGATCGGCTTGAGGATATGTTTTCTGTTAGCCCCTGAATTTTTTTTTATTTTATTAAGCATGATTACACGATTTTTGGAGTCTTGATAGATTAAATTGTGTTGGGATTAATTAGTATGGTAGCATTAATTAGGTTAGGTGGCATGAGTTAGCATAAATTAAATGGAATTAAAGAGTTAGGTGATAAATGCCCAAGAGCATAATGGACCCTTGGGCTTAAGTGAGGGATTTAAGTAAAAATTGGACAAGGCTTTTTCCTTAGGGGTTTAATGGGCCTTGGGCTTAAATGGGCTTAAGTGAGGGTATAAAAAGAAGAAATTAAAAGAGAATTGCATGAGAGGGAAGAGGAGTGGACGAAAATTAGAGAGAGGAGAAGAGAGTGTGTCGTGGGAAGGAGAAAGAAGAGGAAAAAAAGAAGAACATTAGGGTTTTTGATTTTCTAAGAGTTCAAGGAGGTTTTTGGAGTAAAACCTAAGAGGAAAAAGGAAGAGGAAGGTGCAAGCTACAAATTGATCCAAGAAACCCTTTGAGTAGGTAAAGATTTAAGGTAAGTCATGTTTTCAAGATTTAGCTTTTGGATGGGTTATGGTTAGAAAAGCTTAAGAAATAGATGGGTTTAGTGTTTCTACCATCAATTTCATGTATTGGGTTAGTTAGGTTTTCCAATTTGA